>CAUYRH010137542.1:0-31217 GCA_963574655.1 Perodicticus potto | reverse complement strand
GTTGTAATTACAGTCTTAAGGTCAAGGACTACATTGCACCAAAGATGAAAATAAAAATCTAAAAATCATACAACATGTTACAGAAGAATTTCTTCCATTTGTAACAAACTTTCCCAAAAGTCAATTTTAAAATAACATAATAAATGAAACATTTACTTCAATCAGTATATGTTTTGTAATGTTTTTATACTTTGTTGCTTTATGGTAGTTGATTCATATATATTATCCAATTTTCTCTTTTCTTTTCAGTCTGGATTAACAAGGAGGTGTGCATCCTGAATTACCAAAAACAAATATGTTAAAAACAACAATCTCCCCTTAAATTTTGTCATTAAATACTACTGAAACATTTGGCTCATTGTTTTATTTTAATAAAAATGAGTCACAATATTTAGTGCTTGAATATTTTCAATTCCACATTGTATTCTCGATTATGTGCTTGGGTATTTTGCAAATATTATCTTATTTTACCTTCCCTAGATCTCACAGGTATTCTCATTTATATTTTATAGGTAAGAATGCTGAGAACAGAGAGGATCTGTTCAGCTAGTATGTGCCAGAGCACAGACTGGAACCCAGACCGTCAACCTCTAAAGCCTTCCCTCAGAGACACAGGGGAGAAATGCCAACAACAGCATACGATGTACAGAATGAAGCCCAATTAGTAAAAGTGCATTCATTGCACAGTGCTCCAGAATAGGGTCACAGTAAACTCTAGTTGAATGTTGCAGCAATGCCAGCTTGTGCACCTGATCAAAGTCAATTCTAATAGATTTGGGGCTTATCTGGTGAATGATTTTATGGATGAAATTGTAACAGGTGCTTTCTTGAGTTGACTTCAAAACTGATGAATTCTTGGCAATTGAGGCAATTGATAAGTATCATTTAATGGTATTGCTCTCTCCAGGATGGTAATGAAATTCTTTTACTTTATCTTTCATTTCATAATATTATGGGGATACAAATGTTTTGGTTACATAAATTGTTTTTGTACAGTTTGAGTCAAAGTTGTAACTGCGCTTTACATTAGAATGGATATGTTGCTGATAAACTCTCCTGTATCATTTCTGTATATTATATTCCTTGTTTCTTGGATTTTAACATAATGTCAGAGTACAGATTGTGTTAAAATATAATATTCCATTTAGATGTGCAACTCCCTTTGATTCTTTTAAGCAAAAAGATGGTAATTTAGGGATAACATCTGAATCATATTCTAATTTACAACATGCCCATGTTTTCAGAAGTTAATAGCTTAAAGTCTGTACAGAAATCAAGAGTTCTATCCATTGGAAGAATAGGGGTCCCAAGTGATATTAGAGGGCCCTTCCAAAACCTCTAACTTTATTAATATTTTCAGAAGAGAGACTTATATACAAATATCCACAGTCGGTCAGAGGAAGAAATACATGGCTGAGACTTGGGAAATTGATATTCTAATCTCATGATTTTACAATAACTTGGGAATTTAGAGCAAGTTGTAACCTCATTTGGGCCTCAGTTTCATATATTCAATGGTAGGAAACTGAAGTAAATCAGTTTTAAGATGACTTTTGGTTATAAAATTCTACAACTTTAAAGCATTTGGATCTCATTGCATTCAGATGATTTGAGATCACTTTATTCCTGAGTTTATGATTTTCAATTTCCATATCAATAATTTCAATGAAATATAGCAATAAATAACACTTTTCTACAATTTTATGTGCCTACACATCTGTTACATGAATAGAGTTCCAGTCTATACTCATAGAAACATAAAAGTAGGCAACAAATAGCATATAAAAATGCATTTATACAAAAATAACCCCATAATGTATGCAACCTGGGAGATATGTCAATAGTCTGGGGGAAAGAAAGTATTTGATATGAATATGAAGAATACCCCTTCCCTGTTCTGAAGGAAAAATATCACATATGGCTGAGGGTTTTCATCAATATTATTCAAAGTATAAAACAATATTTAAATGTTCCAAATAATGCCCAGCACAAGCCATTTGATATTACAACAGAAAGAAAGTAGTTTCAGATTTCTGACATATGTCACAAATCAGAGCACACGCACTTAGATGCTGATTTTCAGGAATTTTTCCCAACATCTTGCCATCATGACCCACTGGCATTTCCAGGGTGTCCTCTGAGTATGCTGAGGGCAATCCAGGCTACTCTGGAATTGACAGCTCAATATGAGCAACAATTTAAGATGGTTAACAATGCTGTCTTGTCCTTTCAGACTGAGTATAGCATTCTTTGAGCATGGTCTCACCATGAACTCATATGTATTTTATTTAATTCCTTCAGGGACTAAGTAGGATTACTTTCTGGCTACAAAAATATATATTTAAAGTAAAATTTCACAAAAATATTTACTATGTCAACAAATCTGTTTTGTTGATATTGATTGAATTAACTGCATATCTCCTATTTCACTTTGAAATGCAACATCCTCTTATTTCCCTTTGAGAATGCCACATCTTATGTCCCTATCTTGTCCGTCTGGCAAATTCTTCATCACTATTCCATTCAAGATCAAATATTACCTTTTCCAAGAAGGCTTTTAGATTCCTCTAGATAGGGTCAGTTGCCTCCTTTTAGAACACTCACATGCTGTGTTAGAGACAGTTGCTTATATATGTGCTTTTCACTGCTCAGAATTTGATCAAAAAGTGAGTCATCAAGGCATACTCCTGTAAGGTATCAAGGTATGAGAGAGTCATAAAACACCACTGAAATAAGTTAGAATTGGATTGGTAGTTAATTCCGCTTTGCCCTAAACAACTTGTACAAAGAATGTGATATGAACTAATATAGACTGCACCATAGGATGGAGAATAACAAAAAAAGGATTAAAGGAAGAAATGAAAAAAGAAAAGAGGAAAGGAAGAAGAGAGATGGGAAGAAAAAGGAGGGAGGGAGGGACAAAGGTAGGAAGGAAGGGACGGGGAGGATTGCTTTGTCATACTGTAATTCTTTTTTTTTTTTTTTTTATGAGATAGAGTCTCACTATATCACCCTTGGTAGAGTGCTGGGGCATCACAGCTCACAGCAACCTCAAATTCTTGGGCTTAAGCGATTCTCTTGCCTCAGCCTCCCAAGTAGCTGGGATTACAGGCGCCCACCACAGCACTCAGCTATTTTGTTGTTGTTGTTGCACTTGTCATTGTTCTCCAGCTGGCTCAGGCTGGGTTCAAACTCAGCAGTCTGGGTGTATGTGGCCAGTGCCCTACCCACTGAGCTATGGGAGCCACCCACTATAATTCTTATATGTGTCATTTCATGGTGTAGGTGCATAACAGTCTACCATCCAAGATATTGGTTAGCTTGAAGTTAACAATTACAACCACTGAAATTCTGAAATAAAATCCTTTTCCTGAGAACGAGCAATTTATTTTCTTACCTCATGTAAAATATTTTCATATGTTTTTAAGGTGTCAAGTTCAGAAAGCCTAAAAATGAAACTAGTGAATAGAAAGAAAAATTAAGAATTACAAATAAGAAATATATTGTCAATTTAAAAATAAGGCAAAATAAGTTTTAAACACACTTTGATCAATATTTTGCAACTATATCTATGTAAGAAAAGTTTATATTTAATGGTCATAACTACTATTATCCAGTTATGTCATAAATACAAATAATTCAAAATAAATAAAAATACATGCATGCAATAAACACATCTCTAATTTTAAATATAAAGATATAATAATAAATGTTTATAACAAAAAAATCAACTTTCCAATAAAATGACACTAATATGTGGACTCTCCAAAGTAGCCATTTTTCTCAGCTATGCTCTGCTTTCACTAGACTGGAACATATCTTGTCATCAGGATGCAGAAAAGATAAGGTAAATATTCAATATATGTTTTGGGGAGGACTGAATTACCATTGACTTAAATTTTCTCATTTCAAAGCCCCGGTTAACTACTTATTATATTGGTGTTGTCATCATCAACTTCAAGCTAATTAAGTCTAAGTTTCTATGGACAAATTTTTGTGATTGTTGAGTTTAAAGAACATTGTGAAAGGAAATAATAACATTAAAAATAATTCCCCAACTGTAACCGATGTGAAGGGTACAATTTCCTTTCAAATTGCTTTGCACAGATCTAGGAATACTTTCGGGCCTAGAGCCCTGGTGACCTGTGATTTTTGATAGTCATTGCTTTGCAAAAACATTCAATATTCCATAAATTCAATGAACCATGGAACTGGCGTGAGATATATGTTATTATGACAAAAGATCAGCAAAACAAGAAATTAGAATATAATCTTGCAATTTATATTTTCAGGGCAAGGTACTTTATGAAGCTGAAAGTACTAATTTATGGAAAAGAGATGGACACACAGGGTAGCCATTAAATTCATGGCCACCATGTATTTTCAAAGCAAGGCTGTCATCCATTTGTTCTCACAACGTTAGTCTATTCTTTCCTTTGTCACATGGATCATGTTGCCAATCCATTTAGTAGCCTGAATGAAGTCTTCCCCGTGCAATGAACTTTTTGTTAACTTTCACATTTTCTTCCTTCATGTTATATCCTGGACATATTGAGATGAGAGTCATGCAATATTTTTATCAGTGTTTCCTATGTGATATGTGCACTTTTCTGGTAAAGTTAATAAATGAGTGCTTTAGAAAGTAACACAGTAACTCTTTCAATTAATAATGTCCCTCCTGGAGGGCACAGTGGCTCATTGCCTGTAATCCTAGCACTCTGGGAGGCCGAGGTGGGTGGATTGTTTGAGCTCACAGGTTTGAGAGACCAGCCCGAGCGAAAGCGAGACCCCATATCTACTAAAACTAGAAAAACTGAGGCAAGAGGATCGCTTGAGCCCAGGAGTTGGAGGTTGCTGTGAGCTCTGATGCCATGGCATTCTACCCAGGGTACAGCTGGAGACTCTGTCTCAAAAAAAAAAAAAAAAAAATTCTCTCCTGGTTTCAATCATTTCTCATTGTATTATATCAAACTTTGATGTGAATATTGGACTGCATATCAAACTAGTCTGCCTTATTTTCCTAAGGCTGCCTTATTTTCCTTTCTGCAAATGAACTAGATGTTGGCTCTGTCTCCAACTATTGCTGACATTAATGCTGATCCATGATCAAAACCATTGGTGATATCTGCAAGATTTAAACAATGGTGACAATGCCAATATCCAGTGAGGGGAAATGGATCTAGTAGAAGACCAAAAGGATTGTTCTTACTCATATGATAACCATTAACGTTACCACCTTCCATTAGCATAAAGTGTTATGTATTATGAGTTTATGAAGAGGAAGCAACCTGTATCTCACATCAGATTTTAATGTTAGAGTTTGGCTTAAGATTACAGTTATTGGCTTCTTAGCAGCCTTTCAGAATGCAAATGTGGCTACAAGAATTCTCTCAAAGCTAGACCAGCTAAACAAACTGGCCTCTCAGTATTTATGGATATCAGGAATTTAAACAGCAAAGAGCATTCCAACAAAGCTTTTCCTATTTGTATCTAAGCTAAGAGCTGAAATGTAAGGCATAGCACTAAAACACACAGGTTAAGGAGTCATGGGATTACATCTTCTTGTCTGCTTCTGGTGGACATCATCATTTCTGATGCTCTGTGCCCCCTGAGCTGGCAGTGACATGGATATAGGGCTTGGGTAGCATTTCAGCAGTGCCACTCCTGTGACACTGATTTAGCCTTCCCTGACCTTAAATTCATTATATGCAATATATGACCTAAAAGCCCTGTCTTTTATTAGAATATTGTGAAAAATATATAAAACAATTATGCAAACACATTTGGGCAGCTATAAAGTGTTATAAAATATGATTTATTTCACCCCATTTATTCATTCCTCCAGTCATTCAATATTTATTGAGCAATGCCTCTGAACCTTTGGACCTTCCTTTTGGTTTCTCGGGCTTGTTGACAATCTACCCCTCCCTTCCTGGCCCAACCAACACCAGCTACTTTTTCCACCTCCATGTCTTGATTTTCCCAGGCTCATCAATAATCTGGTTATATAGTGCATTTACTTTTCCTATCTAATGCGTGCCCCTCTCAACACACAGTTTATTATTCCTCCTTTAGGCTAACGATCTATCAAGTTCATGCCTAGAATATTATTTTTATTAGAGTTGTTTTGTGTGCCTCTTGTATTTGTAAGGCATTTGCTCTCAGAGAGTGCAAGGTGATCATTTTTGTATTGTCAGTGATGATCACAGGGTGCTCTGAGATTGGGGGTGTTTGATGGAAGGATGGGGGAAAGAAACTGGGAGATATGGTCCATATTGTTTCAGGGTCAATGTATATATTGTGGGGAGGGTAGGAGAAGCTTGAACCTATCTTGGCAGGTTGAAGAACAAGTCACATGGGCCATCACAGTCTGCTTAACTAGAAAAACTTATGACATTTCTTAGAGGTAATTTTTTCTCAAACAATCTTTAATCAAGAAAGTGTGCTTAGCCTTAATATGTTAGCATTGGAATAATTCCAATTCTAGTATAAGGTGATATTCGGATGTGTCTAAAGACAGCTATTAATGAATTCACATCTAAGCTTGAGGGGCAAAAATGTGAGCAAATTCTCAAAGAGCTAATTTAGCTAATTTTACTAAAACCTCCTTATGAAATAAAAGTAGATTGCAATGGGGCCTTGTTATTTCCAAAGTCCTATCCAACATAGTATAGAACACAGAAGGAAAGAGTTATTCTCCTTAAATGCTCCTCAGAATAGAACTTTGGCCCCTCAGAGACCATGGAACATTAGCAGTGATAACCAGCAGAAGCAACATAAGCTACAATGATAGACACAGTGCCCAGGAGAAAGGGCAAAATTGCCCATCACAGGCAGTGGGCATCACCTGGCAGCAGTGTCCATCTCTGTAGGGCCTCACCTGAGAATAGGTGAGGACAGGATGGCAGTTAATTGACCTAGGACCCTGCTGCTCCACAGCCTCCTATTGCCTCTCAAACTTCCCCTTCGATTCCCCAGCCAATGTCACTCTCCATTCCTGGTAAGGTTTTCATCCCCAAATTTAGTAACTTCTTTTATCCTTCTTACTAAGTTCCTTTTAGCTTGATTCCTCCCTTTGGCAGGAAGACACCCTTGGCAACTTGTGGTCATCAAACTCCTTTACAAATCTGTCCTCTTTCATCTTGACCCAACTTTAGTGACTTCTTAAAGAAGAGCTAGGAGACACTAGGATTGTGGGGGGTAGGCTTGTCATGCTGTGGGTCAGGTGCTGGGGACATGGGTTATAGAGACAGAGTGTCCTGGTTGCAATGGGTGCCTAACATTTTCATCTGCTCTTAAAAGATTTCCCTTTCTAAACCTCAATTGTCTGGTCTGTAAAATGGGGCCATGGATTATATCCACCCACAGGCTATTGGCTGAATTAACTGAATTGATGTAGCAAGTAGTTAGCACAGTAAGCAGCACATTGGAAATGTTCAATAAAAGTTAGTCACACTTATTGTTCACTTAACAATCCCATTTTGTGGCTTGGCACCTGTAGCTCAGCGGCTAGGGTACCAGCCAGGTACGCTAAGGGACAATTGAAGGAAAGTAGTTCTGAAAAGTGAGTTTGAGGTTGTATTTTTGGTTCTTGTGTACTTCATATGTACAGAGGAACTTGTTGTTGGTCAATGGAGTCTGACCAGGCAACAATTTAGTCGTATCATTGCTCTTGTTCATTTCCTATCAGTTGCCTTTTCTTTAACCTCTTCTTAAATGAATGAGGTTTTCAAAAAACAAAATAGTGGATCATTGTCTAGAAGGGAAATATATAAAGGAAGTACATATATGCCTCGGAAAAAAGCAATTTTTTTTTAATATACAAGCAGTGTTCCCTTTTTAAAGCATTCTTTTATTCAGATACAGGAATAGATACTGGTGTGAACAGTTGCTTAGAGCTCTCATTGTTTTGTGCTGTTCCCCTTGTGCTTTTGCTGTTCTTTTTTTACACGAGGAGGGAATATTCATATTTCAGTTTGGACAAGGCTAAGTTTTATAAGCACTATGGGGAAAATAGATCAAAGCGTTTAAGAGACTCTTGCCAATGAAAAGGGAAAAAGAATAAGACTTTTACCTTTTATTTATGGAAATTTTGTCAATTCTTTCTTTTGTATCAATTATAGCTTATATACTGTAAGAATTTATATATAATTCCTTGCAAAATTATAGATAAATTCTTGTCTGTGTCTAAATTAATTTCAGAAGGAGGATCAATTTTCTGATGATTCCGTTAATTGGAGTAATTACTCTGCGATTATAATTGAGTGATGGATACATTATAGTAGCTCCTTGTTACAGTAAAAATATACACATTTAGCAAGTATCTGAATTTGTTAGGAAAGGATATTTAAGGACCTTTTCATATTACTTATAACATTAAAATATCATACACACACTTAGCCAATACCATGGAGGGATTTGAAATTTTAACTAGTTTTTCTATTGGGTTAATATGTCTTTAGAACTTGACATATTTGATTGTGACAAAAATGTTTCCAATTGACAATTTTTTATAGTTTATATGAGCTTCTCATTTGGTACAAGTGTATTTAATTTGTACCAAATGAGTACCAATAACTCAAACATCAACAATGTATTTTTTTCTGGATAATTCCGATATTAAAAAATATATAGTATTTGAATTTGTGCATATATTTTCTCCTTCCTTTTCTGATTCTTTACCCTTAACAGTAATCTATTTTTTTCTCATTCTTTACTCTTCTTCCCAGAGATTTTTCCATTTGTGAAACACTGTTTTGTGAATGAGTATGACAGTTTTCATATGGAGTGTCTCTTTTCTCTGCTTGGGCTCATCTTCTTAGATTTCATCATTTTTCCAAAGTACTACTTTCCTCCTATTAAAATCCATACTCTCAGTGAATGATTAGCATATAAACTGCAAGTTGTGAATCATGGGAGTGTCTTTCTAGTTCACTTCTCAAGTGAAATTAATTTTCAACGAAGACCCATATTTCTAATTATCTGATAAGGCTAATTGGACTAATTATCATTTCTATTTTCTAGGAGCAGGAAATTACAGTCAGCTGCTGGATTCTTAGTTTTTGTGGAATCACTGCTACATTTTCAGAGGTCTCCAAATTGCTAATTTTTGCTGGCAAAACTGTTCCAAATTACAGTGGAGGTTTGATTTTTTAATGTTTAGTTTTAACAGATTTAGTGAAGTATTATTGACACACCACCGACTGCATATATTTAAACTATACACTTTGATATATTTTGACATTTATCTGCAAAATATCAGCACGATCAGGATAAAGAACATGTCCATCACCCCAAAAAGTTTCCTCATGCCCCTTGGGAATCCCTCTTTTATTCCCTCCCCCCCTTCTCTTATCCCCAGGTAACCACTGTCCTTTCTGTTACTATATGTTTGGTAGCAATTCCAAGAATATTACATAAATGGAATCATCCAGTAGGTATTCTTTATTATCTGGTTTCCTTCTTTCATCACTGCTATTTTGAGATTCAGGCATATTGTGGCATGTAACAATAATCTTATTTCATTGTATTCTTATTACATTGCACTGTATAGATATTCCACAATTTGTTTATTCCTTCAGCTATTGATGGACCCTGTAATTGTTTCAATTTTGGTACTATTATAAAAAAAGCTGTGATAACCAGTTATGCACAAATCTTTAGATGGACACATAGTTGCATTCCCTCTTAGTAAACAGCTAGAAGTAGAATAGATATGACAGGTATCTGTTCAACTTTTAACTGCCAAACTGTTTTCCTAAGTGGTTGTGTCATTTTACATCTCCACCAATAGCACATTAGAGTTATAGTTCCTGCACATGCTCACCCACACTCAATGTTATCATATTTAAAATAAATAGTTTAGCTATTCTTATAAATGCAAAATGTATGTTACTGTGTTTGCATTTCTGAAATGACTGATGGAAATGAACACCTTTGTGTGTGCTTATTTGCCCTTGATATTTCTTTAGTCTGGTGTCTGTATAAATTTGTGCCTGTTTTTTATGGGATTGTTTAATCCCTGTCAATTACTCTTGAGCGTTATTTACGTATTCTAGGCACAAGCCTTTGTCCAATGTGTGATTTGCACATAATTTCTCCCAATTTTTAGCTTGCCTTTCCATGTATTAGTGGAGCAATTCACAGAGCATAATTTAACAGCTGGTTCTTTTGCAGATCATGCTTTTGGTGTCATATGTAAGAAATGTGATCTTGTCTAACTAAGGATCACAATAGTTTTCATGTAGAAGTTATACAGTTTTGGCTTTTACATTTAAGTGGGATGCATTTTGAGTTGATAATTTGTATGATGGTATGTGTGTGTGTATATAATCCAAAGTATGGATTGGATTCCAATTTTTGGCACATGGGTATACATTTGTGCCAATACTATCTACTGCAGTAAATAGTTCCTTTCTCCACTACATTGCCTTTGTCATAAATCAATTTTAAAGATATGTATGAGCATATTTCTGGGAACTGCATTTTATTCCATTGATATATGTATATACATCATCACTCTATCTGTCATCTATCTTTATATCAATGCCACTCAATATTGATAACTGGGGTTTATATAAGTCTTAAAATCAGATATTGTCAGAGAACACACCTTGTATTATTGGAATACTTACAAATTTATTGAGATTCGTTTTATGGTTCAGCATATCATTTATCTGGACAAATGTCCACTACGCAATTGAAAAAATATATATTGAGAATCATAACATCCTCAAACAACAGCAATTTTACTTATTCTTTTCCCACATATATGGTTTTCTTTTCTTTCCTTATTTGGCTAGTTAGAACTTGCAATTAATTCTATATTGAATAGCAGTGGTGAGTGGTGATCCTTGCTTTGTTCATATATTCAGGGGGAAGTTGTTTAGTCTTCCACCATTATGTATGATATTAGCTGTAGTGATGTAGATGTGTGTGGGGGGTGGGTGCATATACAGTGTATGTGTGCTCATTCTTTGATTTTCCTTGATTCATGCAACATAGTTTTACTGCATGTATATTCTGGATGGATAACTCTCTGCTATCAAACGAAAGTAGGGTGCTGATTCTTTCTAGCCTCAGTGGTTTTCTGGTAATAATCTGATGTCATTCTAATTCTTTTTCTCTTATAGATAATCCATCAAATCTCTCTGGCTACTTTCAAGATTTTTTCATTGCTGTTGCTTTTAAAAATTTTGACTATAATGTCTCTTGACATGAATTTTTTGATGTATCATGTTTTCAATTTGTTCAGCTTCTTCAATTTGTAGGCTTACAGTTTATTGTGTGATGTGTGGCTAACATACAGAAGTCTTTATCTAAAAGTGTTCTTTATTGCTAA
The DNA here is from genome assembly GCA_963574655.1 of Perodicticus potto. NCBI lineage: Eukaryota > Metazoa > Chordata > Mammalia > Primates > Lorisidae > Perodicticus > Perodicticus potto. Next base: position 19,876 of record CAUYRH010137542.1, on the reverse strand, counting down.
ACAGCCTTTTCGTGGTGCTTTTGCTAGAGAGAGAAAGCTTTTATTGGAATGTGATTGGTGTTTCCAGTTCAAATGGCTTTTCTAGTACCCATCTGAGATATATGAGGCAAAAAACAAAAACCAGGGAACTCACTACCAAGTTGTTTCTCAACTGAAGGTCCCTAGCTAGACTGTTTTCTTCTTTCTACATTTCAGAGTATTCTTATATTTGTTTTTTACATATTGCTCAGGGATTTTCGGTGCAAGAGTGTGGGCAATACATCCACTGCATCTTTTCTCTCTCTCTCTCTCTCTCTTTTTTTTTTTTAAATTAAATCATAGGTGTGTACATTAATGCAATGATGGGGTACAATGTGCTGGTTTTATATATGATTTGAAATATTTTCATCTAACTGGTTAACATAGCCTTCACGGCATTTTCTTAGTTATTGTGTTAAGACATTTATATTCTACATTTAGTACATTTCACATGTACCCTTGTAAGATGCACCATAGGTGTGGTCCTACCAATTACCCTCCCTCCACCCAGCCTCCCCTGGACCCACCTCTCCCTATTCCCTTTCCCCATATTCTTGGGCTATAACTGGGTTAGCGTCTTTATGAAAGAAGTGGAAATCCTACATCATTTACATTTAATGTGATGATTTGTTATAGTTTGATTTAAGTCACTTATCTTACTATTTGTTATTTTCTTTCTTTTTTAATTTGTGTTTGTTTTGGAGACAGAGTCTCACTTTGTCACTCTTGGTAGAGTGCCTTGGTGTCATAACTCACAGCAGCCTCAAATCCTTGAGCTCAAGTGATCCTCTTGCTTCAGCCTCCCAAGTAGCTGGGACTACAAGTGCCTGCCACAACAGATCACACTTGCCTATTGTTTTTAAAGACAGGGTCTCACTTTTTATTTTTGTTTTTGGAGGCAGGGTCTCACTTTGTCACCCTTGGTAGAGTGCTAGGGTGTCATAGCTTACAGCAACTTCAAACTCTTGGGCTGAAACAATCCTCTTGCCTCAGTTTTCCATTTTTAGTGGAAACAGGGTCTCACTTTTGCTCAGGGTGGTCTCAAACTCCTGAGGCCAGGCAATCTACCCACCTTGGCTCCCAGAGGGCCAAGATTACAGGTGCTCTTGGCTATTTTTTTATCTCATTTGTTTCTATATTTCTTCTTCCTCTGTTTCTGACTTACTTTGTAACATTTAATTGAGTCTTATATTTTAATTTTATCTCTTTCATTTGTTTTTCAATAACTTTCTTTTTTAATGGTTACTTCTTTTTTGTTTTGTTTTTTAGACAGAATCTCACTCTGTCACCCTGGGTGGGGTGCCATGGTGTCATCATAGCTCACAGCAATCTCAAATGCTTAGGTTTTACAGATCCTCCTGCCTCAGCCTCCCAAGTAGCTGGGATCACAGGCACCCACCACAATACCCAGACAGTTTTTCTGCTTTTAGTAGAGATGGGGGCCTCACTTTGCTCCAACTGGTCTCCAACTCCTGTGCTCAGGTAATCCACCAGCCTTGGCCTACCAGAGTGCTAGGATTACAGGTGTCAATCACTGCGCTCAGCATTTTTCTTTTTTTTTGACACAGAATCTTACCTTGTCGCCCTTGGTAGAGTGACACGGTGTCACAGCTCACAGCAAGCTCTAACTCCTGGGCTCAAGAGATCCTCTTGCCTCACCCTCCTAAGTAGCCAAGACCACAGGTGCCCTCCACAATGTCCAGTTATTTTCTGTTGCAGTTATCATTGTTGAGCTGGCCCGGGCCAGGTTTCAGAGCATGTGGCCAGCACCGTATCCACTGTGCTACGGGTGCCAAGCCTGCACTCAGCCTTAAAATGGTTGCCTTAAAATGGATAGTATATATGTTGAATTTTCTATCACAGTCTAACTTCAAGTAATATTATATGATTACATTTGATGTAAAGAAAATTATAATAGCATACTTATTTCCCCCACACTTACCAATGAAAATTGATGCCATAAAATTCATATCTACTAATGTATAATCCCATACCACAACATTATTATAACATTATATCCATTTAAACAATCATTTTTCTATTTAAAAATTTGAAATTTAAGTATATATATAATTTTCTGGTACTCTTCTTTCTTTTGAGAATATCTATATTTCTGTCTCATATTATGTTTCCCCTGAAATACTTCTTTTTTTTTTTTTTTTTTTTTTTTGCAGTTTTGGCTGGGGCTGGGCTTGAACCCACCACCCCTGGTATGTGGGGCTGACGCCCTACTCCTTGAGCCACAGGCGCCACCCAGAAAGACTTCTTTTATTATTCCCTATAGTTGTCTTGATTCATTTACTGTGTGCTTGAAAATGTTTTTTTTATTTTTATTTTTCCCTTAGTTATGTAATATATCTCACTTTGACACAGAACTTTGGGTTAATAGTCATTTTTTTCATTCAGTTATGAAAAAAAAACAACAACAAACCTTGCTCCACCATCGTCTCATTTGCTTTGTTTTTAATAAGAAGTTTGACCTCATCTTGATATCCATTTCTCAGTATTTAATGTGCTGCTTTTTTCTATAGCTGCTTTAAGATTTTTCTCTTTAGCACTAGTTTTGAGAAATTTTATTATGTTTGTGATGAAGTTTTCTTCATGTTTCTTGGGCTTGAGTTTTGTGGATTTTCTTATATTTCAGAATATATAATTTTCAAGGTACTGGGAGATTTTCACTAATACTGTATATTTAATGATTAAATATATTGCCTATCCCCCTCTCCATGACTTTACAGGAACTCTAATTGCATGTAATTTTGAACACTTAAAATTGTCTTACAGTTTACTTAAGTTCTGTTCATGTATAAATTTCTTTTTCTCTTGTATTTCATTTTGAATAGTTTCTATTGTTGTTTCCTTAATTTAATGGTATAATTAATTCATATTAAATATATATATATCTCAATTCATTATATTGTACATCTTAAACACATACGATTTTTGTCAGTCATACTTCAATAATGTTGAAAATAAAATCACACAGAACTACCTCTCACTGGGCCTCCCTGGCTGCAAGAGAGGCAGGGCAAACGAGGAAGTTAGCTGTGTAGTCCCTTCAGTAGAGAAATTAAAGGGGAAAAGTCTTGAAAAAGTTTTTGGGTAGCCAATCCATAATATCCGATGCTGTGTGTTTACTAGTTAGAGCAAATTCAAAGCACTTTGAAAGAAGTGAAACATCTAAGGAAACACCATTTTTTTTTCATTATTGATGGTAAATTTAGCTGATAGCACCATGCCAATTAGCTCTTATGACACCTGGAAAAATATTTAGATTAAAAAAAAAGTGCCTTTGAGAAAATTACAAAGTAGCAAAATCTTTTGAATGTACTTTGCAATCTTGGTCAGGAAAAGATTGTCATATGATTTTGCTGCCCTTGAGAAGGAGGAATGTGAGAAAAATCTCTATCCCAGAGCAATTTCTGTAAGGCTTTATACCAAGGCAATTGGTACCATAATAAAGTGTGTATTTTTGTTTCTCAGCTAAACAAAAGTGCAGATCAAGTCCTATAATATCACTCTTTTCAAAGAACCAAAGATAGTTCATTTGAAATTGGAGGTCATTTAAGACTATTAGAGTGTTATTTTGTGAATTGAGTTCACACTTTTACAATATGAGTACCCTTGGAAGAAAGACCTAGAATAAACATTATTCATTACTCTAAAGATGACATAAAAATGAACTGAAAGAACAGTTTTCTGAACTCACAGTTCATTCAGCTTTTTCCCAGAGAAATGATTTCCTTTCTGTTTTTTCTTTTTTTTTTTTTTCTGCTGACTATGTTGTGATGTAATATGCCAGGCTTGTCTTTCCTTATGTTACGTGATGTCCTCCAGTAGGAGGTCCGTGCGTGTTACTGAGTTGTACTCTTCCTTGCATAGGTCAAACCTGTGACTTTTTTTGGCAGTCATGACTTCAAGAGCAAATGGACCTATGTTTCCAAAGCGCATGTGTATGCCTTCCCTACACACAGAGAAACATATGTGGAAACTCAAAGGAAATGAGTTATATAGAACATGTGACAAAGTCGTGATTTGTCCTTTCTAACATCTTTGATGCATTCCAATGTTTCACACTTTTTGAAACCAAACCATTTAATAAATAGTGGTGAGGGAACAGCTCCTCCTGACAGTACAATTCTAATTCATACATGGTGAACGAAGGATGGAGATAGAAAATATCATTAAGCAAACCCCAGAAAATTATCATTGGCTGCTAAAACTCATAGAAAATATGACAAGAAAGAGTATATTTGGCCAGCTTCAAAGTATCTCTACAAAATCATTTTGTCATATCATTTTGGCTTAAGAATTATTCTTTTCTGATCTTTAGAATTATTAACAACTGAAAAGTTTACATATTCCTATGTGTATATGTCCATAATCTCTTTTCCTCTGGGCTGATAAAAATTAAATTACCATCTGTGTTTGGAACTGATTTAAATATTTTCTTGAATGAAGGCCAAAGCATCAGCAGAAAGGATCCTTGAAGTACCTTCCAACTCTGCATTTTTTTTCCTTCAAGGCATTTTGGCAAAGCATCACCTTGCCCTTACACAATGGCGGTAACTATTGCTGTCACTTATCATTGATTAGTAGACTGTCTTTCACAATCTTGTTTATCAATTACATTGTACTGATAGTATTAGAAAATTAAGGATAAGAGACTGTCATTCAGTTGACTGGACTGTGAGTTATAGAAGTTAAGGCACTATATTTCTGGGAGAATGTGTATTAAAGATTGGCAAAGACAATGAGATAGTACACAAAGAAAATCATCCATTTGCCCTTGAATAAAGAAGATAATAACATAAAAATAGCAAAATAAGAACTATTGCTGCCTAAATGAAATTTTGTCATTTTTCATAGGAAGATCGGGTTTATGTCTTGGTCAAATTTTTGTCCTATTGTATATATCAAGCTTAAAATAAATTCAAATAGTTATTTTTGTGGTGCTTCACCTTGTACAAATAGTTTTCTCTCACATATATCATGTATGTCTCACAATAATTCTCTGAGATAAGTATGAGAAATATTCTCACATTATAGATAAGAAGGTTGAGTCTCAGCAAGGGTTGATACTTAGTCCAAGTTAACAGGCCTAGCACACAGCAAACTGAGTTCTCAATATCACACCTCCTGCTCCAAGGACCATGCTCTTCCCACACAGCTCAACTGCTTGGAATCCTTCCAGAGAAATAAACTGCCAATGATTATTGGCTGGTAAGATTTTGATCTAGATTCTTTGTTTAAATGTATTGATTTTTACTGATAGAAAAAGGAATGATAGGGAATTCCTACTATGACCTAAAAAGGACAACTTTGATGGTGCTCCGATATAATAAATTAAGAATCATTTGGAGTGATGTCTTGCCAAGCCAAAGGCCTCTTCCCTTATCGTGAAGCCTTCAGGAAGAATGACCATCTCTGTTTTCTTTCATTCATTCCCCTTATCTTCCTTCTTCGCCCTAATTCTGAATGTCATTGCCATCTTGGAAAATCAAGGAGGAGCTGACAAATGTGTTATTCTTCCTCCAATCTTCTCATTACTTCACTAAACTTTCAATTTATATGTTATATGTTTCAATTTATATATTGTTTATATGTTGAGTATGTCTTGCAGTACAATCCTTAGAGAATTGCCTTTTCTAATATTTTCCAGGAAAGATGGGTTACTATTCAGACCTTTCAATAGATTATTTTCATGAAGCTGCCACATCTTCAAAGGATTACTAAAATGTGCTACATCCCTGAAAGATAAGAGAGAATAATACAAAACAGTGACAAAAGGGATCACACAAATGTCTTTTCAGAGGCTTTCACCCATCAGTCAATGCCCACCTCCAGATTCAGTTCTGCTCACAGCATTAAAGTGTGTAACTATCTTGTACAGCATATTGTTGGTGAAAACATTCTCAGAGGTGTTTGGCATTTTTTTTTTAATTTTTAGTATGGAATTTGCATACCTTCTTCCTTTGAGGAAAGTGCTGAGGTCAGATTCTTTCTTTTAAATCAGTGCGGTGATGTTAACTGGAGTCTTACTCATACATAACCCTTGCTGCAACCACTGACAATCCCATCTTTTCACTGACTTGCCCTGAAGATTCTTGGAATTTCCCTAAGCCATTCTCTATTCAGAGGGATCTTATAACAAACTGTTTATAATCTGTGTTTAGGAGGAACTAGCAATTCAAGCAGAATGCTTAAAGCATAGGATATATCTGAATATTGTGTGACTACAGCAGCAAACATGATGACAGCAAGGAGCAATTTCTAATTCTTCAGTGATTCAAACTTGCCAGCTCATTTTTCATTTTTTTTCTATGCATTTAGGTCCCAATTTTCCTTTCTTTTATTTAATATACACACCCACACATATATAGATACAGGTATTTTGGAATTAAAGTCCCTCATTTCTCACCTTCTGACTTATTCTTCTCACTACCATTCATTCTCAGGGGCCACATATAAACTAAGTGAAACTAAGCTATTTTAAGTACCTTTTTCAAAACCTTTACACTTTCCTTTGGAATTTACCTAGTAAGGGTTGGTTAGTATATTAGATATCCTGGTTGCATCTGTTGAATCTCATTGCAATTTGAGGACAACTCATCACTTTCAGGTAGAAATTACCCAAGCTGTGGGAACATTAAAAAAAAAATGCCAGAATTTTTTATAAGTTTTTCTTTTTCACTGATTTACTTGAATGAAGTCAATAGCTTCAAACAGGACAGTGTATATAAACAAATTGGCACAGGCTTTCCTAGGACTGGTTTTTGTCTTACCAGGTACTCTGTAGACCTCAAGTTTGGTTAATTTATTAACGAATGAAAACTCCATTAGCTGCAATCGGTGCAGTTGGTAGGAAAACCATAATTCCAGAATAGCCTTATTGTTTATTTTTTATTAATTTCTATCTTCCATAACACTCCATGTAGTAGTGCAAGAAATGGGCATTTCATAATTGTTTATTTTACTGAGGATGCACTTTTCGTTTCTCAAAACTATTTTCAGTATTTTTATGTTACTCAATTACATTTAGCTTTCACTTCAAAAATACTTAACACCTCACCAAATAAAATAGACAGATGGCAAGTAAGTATATAAAGAGATTTCAACATTATACTTTAACAGGGAACTGGAAATTAAAACTATAAGATGCCAATACACATATATTAGAGTGGCTAAAACACAAGACATTGATAACAACAAAAGCTGGCAAGAACATGAAACAGTAAGCTTCATTCACTGCTTGGTGGGTCACTTTGGAAAATAGTTTGGCAGTTTCTCACAAAGCTAAACGTAGTAAACTATACTACACAAAATATCCAGCAATCATGCTCGTTGTTTTCTGCTTACAAGAGTTGAAAACACATGCCCATGCAACAACCTGAACACAGATGTTTATAACACTTTGGGTGAAAAGATAAATGGTGCTACACCAAGACAATGGAGTATCATTCAGTGGTTAAAAAGAAATGTACTATCAAACCATGAAAAGACATGGAGGAAACTTAAGTGTCTATTATCAAGCAAAAGAAACTAATTTGAAAAAGGTACATACTGTATAATTTCAACTATGTGACATTCCGGAAAAGTCAAAACTATGAAGATAGTGAAAGATCAGTGGCTGCCAGAGGTTAGTGTGGAAACACAGGGGATTTTTCAGGTAGTGAAATATTGTGTACTATAATGGAAATTATGCATTTGTCAAAGCCCATAGCATGTACAACACAAAAAGTGAACCCTACAGTAAATTATGGACTTTGGGTGATAATGATGAATCAGTGTTGGTGTGGGATGTTGATAGTAGAGGAGGCTATGCATTAGTAGGAGGGAGTATATGGGAACTCTCCACTTTCTGTCCAATTTTGCTTTAATCCCAAAATTTCATTGAAAAATAAAGTATTATGTACAAACATATAAATTACATAAGATGGACACTGTATTTGCTATTATTTTATAAAGCATGTGCTCCATTGTTTCCTTATGGCATTAATCATTTTAAGTTTTAAAAGCACACTTAGCAAACGCCCATATTAAAATTTTATTCCAAAGATAAGTATATTTTTTACTCTCATGTCAAGTTGATAGGTCAGAGATTATGGATGTAATACACACATATATGCACACACATTCACACACACACACATACAAGCTTTGTGGGACATAAGTTTTCTAGGCAAAATGAAGTTAAACAAGTAACTTTTCGAATTTGTTAAGTCATTTACATATGCGCATTTGCTTCATTACTTTCTGAGGAAAGATACGGTATGTGGTATTTCTAAATATATTTGAGTGATTATCCCCAGTTATCAAGAAAGTTCTTACATGCTAAGTGCCCAAAAAGTATTTTCTGAAAACCACATAAAAATAGAGACTGGAGCATATTGCAAGGGTATGAGTCAAATCTATCATGTATAGAACATAAATGTCTTAACACAATAATTAAGTAAATGAGGTGAAAGTTATATTAACTAGTTTGATGCAAGCATTCCAAATTGTATTAAAAAACAACACATTGTACCCCACAAATGCATAAATGTATTCATGAGCTATGTGTATATGATGTAATTAAAGAAAAACAAAAGACTGAGAACGACTGTCACAGAAAAAGGTGCGCCTAAAAAAAAAAAAAAGTAGAGACAAACTGTCCTAGAATTTGATGGTTGCACCTCTCCCGGAAAGTGCACTTACAAGGTTACCAATTCTGCTCACATTGTTAAGTCCCATAGCCATTACTCAGTCCCTGTCTTCCCTCTCGTGGCATTTGACACTGTTGATTGCCTCCTTCTTCAAACGCTTTATTTTGCAACCAGGTCCCCTCACAGTCTTATTTTGCCTACTACCTCATTTGCTGCTGTTTCAGTCAACTTGGTTGGAACTTCTTTCTCACTAACTGTTGAAACGTCTTGGAGCTCAGATCTCAGATCTGTTCTTTTCTTTCGGCCTATGTTTGCTTTCTAAGTAATCTCACCCTCAGGTCACTAACTTTTTAAATGCCCATCTATCTGTCAGGACTCTCCAGGCTGCATATGATTTCAGAGTCAAGAACGGAATGAGTACTAGGAGTTAAGGAATCGGAAGCTTTATATTACAAAATCATGTGTTGCATATTCCATTAAAATAGACCTTGTACATTGTATTTCTTTGCTATTACATACCATCTGTGATGGTTAATTTTACGTGTCAACTTGGAAGTTGTTTTTGGATGAGATTAACATTTAAATAGATGAACTTTCAGTTAGCAGATTGCCATCCAATTAGCTGAAGGCCCGAATAGAGAAAAAACATCAGCATCCTGGAGCAAATATTCTCCAGCAGATTGCCTTCAGACTCCGTCTGCACCACTGGCTCTCCTGCGTCTCAAAGTTGCAGCCCACACTGCAGATTTGGGCTTGGAAGACTCCATATTTACACAGCCAATTCCTTATCAGAAATCTCTTCGGTTCTGTTTCTCTGGAGAACTCTGACTAATACACCATCCAAAGATTTAAAGCTAAACAAATACAAAAGAAAGTGACAATTCTGTTTGATATTTTCTACTTAATTCTCAAAGCTGTCCTGAGGTACTTGGTAATAAGCAGTCTTCTATGCAGCTGCGAGACCCCAGGCACGTAGCAAGAACAAAACATGAGCTCTTTTCTTTCACTGAACACAAGCTCCGCTTAGGAGTAAAAAAATGTGTGTTGTATCCTGGGAGGAAAAAAGAAAATAGACACAAAACACCTGAAATGAAGGTTCTTATTCTGAAGTACAAAACACTTTTGAGTGTTGTGAAAGGGAGGTGGAGAGAGCATAGTTTCGATACATTTTGAAAATTCTGAATTTAATGAGGAGTCTATTATTGCCCTGGAATCTCCGTCTTTTGGCCTTGACTGACAAGAAGTGTGGAAACAGGAACATGCAGGTTTATCTAGAAAGAATAAAACAAACTTAGCTATTGCCTCTAAGAGAATTTTCTGCTTTTAGTTTGTAATATTCACTCCCAGGCAAATGAAAAGTATCAAATATCTTTGTATAACTATCATATCGATAGCAAACAATAACACATAACAATTATTAAACTCCTACTAAGTGATAAGCTCTTTGTTAAACACGATTATCCATTATTTCACTTGGAACTTACACCACGTGGAGATAATTACCGTTATTTCTCCCGCATTACAAATAGTCACAGTTAGAAAAGTTATTAATGATCATATGTTAATTCCACTGATATTTCAGATAATGAAATAGGTTAAAAGCGGTTTGGTGAGTTTCCCAAGGATATATGGATAATTAATAATAAAGCTGAAATGAAAATGTCAGCTAGTAACTTTAATATTATTACTGTTTAGGTGATTTACTTAAAATCGTTACTATGTCATGTATTTTGCATTATAGCAGCCTTTCTTATTGAGAATTTCTTAAAAGAATTAAGACATCCCTGTGGCATCCATTATATATAATGAAGAAAATTATCTCCTTGTATCTAGCTAGAATGATAGTAGCTATGTATCATTCTCAGGAGAACTGAGAAAATAGTGACTTAAATAATTTTTCTGTAGCATTTAATTCTCTTAAGTAAGGTGATGGCTTTGAGACTTTGATAAAGATAAGCAACACATGAGAGTCTTGCTAGAAATAGGGGTTCTATTCCCCACTTCTGAGATTCTGATATATTAGAGTTACCATGAGACCTAGAAATCTGTGTTCTTTAAATTGTCTTAAATCATTATAATGTAGGTGAATCTCTGCCTGTGTTTGTTTTGTTTTAGTTTTCTTTTGTTTAAACAAGAGAAATTTTTTTTTCACAATTCTGGAAACTAGAGGTCCAAGATGAAGGTGTTGGTACTTTTGTCTTGTCTTGAATCCTCTCTCCTTGGGTGCATATTAGCCCCCTCCTCTCTGTGTTCTCTCGCAATCTTTCCTCTGTGAGTACACGTGTGGTGTCTCTCTGTGTCCAAATTTTCTCTTTCTATAAGGATACCAGTTGGATTGTGTTAGGGACTATCCTCATAACCTCATTTTAACTTAATTGCCTCTCTACAGGCTCTGTCTGTAAATACAGATAAATTATGAGATACAGGGAGTTGGGGTTCAACATGAATTTGTGGTATGCACAATTCAGCCCATAATACTTTTCTAACTTTTGTTTGTCTCTTATATCTCTCTTTTAATATCACTCCCACAGGGACACCCTCCTGAGCCCAAGACTAGGCTAGATCCTCTTGTTAGTCCCTTTTATACCCACACATTTTATTCATAGTCCTTATCATCATGGTAATAAGAGCCATTGTAATTTGTTCCTCTCTCTTATCACCCCCCCATTCGTGATACTGCAAACTTTGTGAGGGCAGTGACCAAGTCTGTCTGTTCACCAGTTAATCTTAGCACCTAACCCATTGTCTGCACACAGAAGGCACTCAAGCATGTGGAATATTGAATGAATGAATGAAGACAAGTAGAAGGCAAGAACACTGTAGGCCCTCCTCATTTCACCTTAGTATCTTTTGTTGAATGCAAAAGACTTGGGTATTCTGGGAGGCGAGCATTCCATTCCCAATGCCTAGGCAGGGGAAGCCAGTGTTTCCCAAAGTCCATGCTGTCATCGTTGCAGCTTTATGATGTCAGTCATTCTTCTCCAAGGATGATGTCATCTCCCTAGAATCACCATAAAACCCAGGACAAAGGAAACTAACATTCATTGTACATCGAACTTGTGCCAAGCAATTGTTATCTTATTCTATTCTCATGTCGGCTTTGTAAAGAAAATATAATTTCTGTCTTTACAAACGATTAAACTGAAGCCTAGAGTTTAAATGTCTTACCAAAATCATTTGTAAAAGGTTAGGGGTAAGTTAGGTCAGTGTAATGTAATTCTTTGTATCCTCGATGAATCCCAAATGATAAAAAAAGGAAAGAAAAATTAAAAAAAAAAGTTAGAGCTGAAAGTTGGATCCAGGTGTGAATGGTTTTAAAGCCATGCTGTTTCTTACATACCAAGCTTTGGTGGTGGAGTGTGTCACAGCAAACCATTCTGAAAGCCCCTGGGAGGCTGCCTGCATGCTGGCCACTCAGAAACTGAAAACACAGATAGGGAAATACCTATCAATAAAGAAAGAAAGAGAGGGAAGAGTATGAACCAAGAAATGGAACCTAATGTACTTCTATTTGTTCCACAAACTTTCATCAAATATTTATGTTGAGCACAGGGGCTAGATGCAAAACCTGACTGTGTCATTAAAAAAGTCTCTTTATTTTGAAATACTTCTATGTTTATAGAATTGCTATGAAAATAGTCTGTAAAGTTCCCATGGACCTTTCATCCAGTTTTCACTAATATTAATACCTTAGAAACCTGTGATACATTGCTCAAAAAACTAGTAAATTAACATTGGTACAGCACTATTAATTAAACTACATACTTCACTATTGTTTCAATAATTCTAAGTGAACTTTAACAAATTATTTCCTGGAATACTTGCAATTATAGAAAACTTTGCTTCAGATAAACTCTTGTCAGATTTGAAGGAAAAGACCTTTTCTTCTTAATTGAACAAATGTAAATTTGTAGTTTTAGTTCAGGGAAAGATATGCAGGTTTAATGTAATTTAATTTAATTTTTTAATTAGAGCATAACTGTGTACATTACTGCCGTTATGGGGAACAATGTGCTGATTTTATATACAATGTGGAATGTTTACATCAAACTGGTTAATATATCATTCACCTCACTTATTTAATTGTTGTGTTTAGACATATATACTCTACTATTAATATATTTGACATGTACACTTGCAATATGCACAGTAGGTGAGGTCCCACCGAGCCCAGAAAGAAAGAGAGAAGAGGAGGGTGAGGAGAAGGGAGGGCGGGATGGGTGGAGGGAGTGTAGGTTTAACTTTAATATGTGCATATACTATGAGGATACAGTTTAGGTGAATTGTAAGATCAATGACATATAGCACAGTTGATTTAAATAATATTTTTATAAATTATGATAAAGCTCATAAGCTAGAGTTTCTATTTTATCCCTCTTAAGCAAATGTTCCCCAATGATGTGATTACAAAATTAATAACAACAAAAATATCTGATATGCTAAGAACACAGCACATGTCAGTTATTATTCTAAGTGTTTTATATTTCATTTATCTAATCCTCAGAACACCTATCTGTGCAAATTAACATTAATGTAAAAATAATTAAATATTCACGAAGAAATGGCAATTGATGGGTAGAAGCAACATGAATATTTTGCTCAATGTTCAGTGAATTATGATGTAGGTTAGTACTGAAATTTGTTTAAACAAAGAATGAGCGAGTAGGAGAGTACTTAGGAAATATCTTCACCTCTTTATTTTATAGGTCAGTGCATTGAGGTCATATGGTGACAACTGAATCATAAATGGTCATGTAAACTCTTTTCTGGAATACATAGCTCAATTCTGGTACACTGTCATAATGCTTGCATAATTTATAGCTTCTCTCAGTTCATTCATAAAAATCAAAGGTCACAAAAGAAATAGACCTAAGAAATAGAAAGGAGAGCTTAGAATCAGACCTGTAATGTCAAACAGGTTTGAGACATGATAAGTGAAGAAAGGCCAATTTAATGATTAGCAATTCTTAAAACTGGTCGACATAATTATCATATTTTCTGATACCAGTAGTTTTCTAAGATCAAAAACATTCTAAATGAATTTATAAACAAAAAATTAAATTATCTCAGCAGCATATAAAAAAGTAATTCAACATGACCAAGTGGGCTTCATCCCAGAGCTGGAAGGAAGGTTCAACATTCATGAATCTACAAAAGTATTTCACCACATCAATAGATACAAAAACAAGGACCATACGATCCTTTGAATTGATGCACAAAAGGTTATTTGACAAAATTCAGCACCCTTTCATGATCAGAATGCGCAACAAAATCCCTCAAAATTGTAAAGGCTATGTACCACAAATCTACAGACAGCCAAAACCATATTAAAGGGGGAAAATTGAAAGCATTTTCAATTAGAAACAGACAAGATTGCCAACTTTTTCTGAACATTCTCATAGTGATGGAAATTCTCGCCACAGCAATCATGCAAGAGAAAGACATCAAGGGGGTCCAAATGGGGAAAGAAGAGATCAAACTATCACTCTTCACTGACTATATGATCTTATATATAGAAAACCCCAAAGTTTCAACTCACAGAATCCTGGCATTGATAAATAAATTCAACACAGTGTCAGGTTACATAAATCAATGTACACAAATCAGTAGCTTTCATATATGCCAACAACAGTCAAGCTGAGAATCAAAGATGCAATACCTTTCCAACTAGCAGCAAAGAAAATAAAATACCCGGGAATATACTTAACAAAAGAGATGGAAGATCTCTATAGGGAGAATTATAAAATACTGATGAGAGAAATTGCAGAAGAGGAATATAGATGGAAAAAATATATCATGTTCATGGATTGGCAGAATCAATATTGTTGAAATGACTATACTTCCCAAAGTGATTTTCAGATCCAATTCAATTCTTATTAAAATACCAATGTCATTTTGTGCAGATCTAGAATAAAAATAGTTCTACATTTTCCTATGGAACCAGAAAAGCCCCTACATAGCCAATGCAACCTTATGTAATAAGAACAAAGCAGAAGGTATCACATTACCATACTTCAAGCTATACTACAAGACTATTGTAACAAAACAGCATGGTACTGGCACAAAACCAGAGACATAGATGTATGAATCAGAACAGAGAGCCCAGAGATGAAATCATCCTCATATTCACAAATGATGTTTGAAAAAATTGATGGAAAAAACATACACTAGGGAAGAATTCCTGTTCAATAAACATTGTCAGGAAAACTGAATAGTAAAATGTAAAAGATGTAAAATAGTCAAATGTAAAATAGCAAAAATGTAAGAGACTAAAGCAGAATCCATACCTCTTACCACTCACAAAAATTAACTCCTAAAGACTTAATCCTAAACTACAAAGGCGGCGGGTTCAAACCCAGCCTCGGCCAAACTGCAAAACAGTAAAATAGCCGGGCATTGTGGCGGGCACCTGTAGTCCCAGTTACTCGGGAGGCTGAGGCAAGAGAATCGCCTAAGCCCAGGAGTTGGAGGTTGCTGTGAGCTGTGTGACACCATAGCACTCTAGCGGGGGCGATAAAATGAGACTCCGTCTCTACAAAAAAAAACCAAAAACAAACAAACAAACAAAAAAAAAACTACAAGAATTCTAGAAGAAAATGTTGGGAAAACTTTTACAGATATCATCCTAGGCATGAAGAAGACCTCCAAAAACAATCACAGCCACAACAAAAATAAATAAATGGGACCTGATCAAAATTTTAAATTTGACAAATCCTGCACAGCCAAGGACACAATCAAAAGAACAAATGAACAAACCACTGAATGGGAGAAAATATTTGCATGCTATACATCTGATAAAGGCTGATAACCAGTATCTACAAAGATCTCAAGAAAATCAGCAAGAAACAACCAAACAACCCCATTGGATAGTGTGCAAAGGATATGAACAGTAACCTTTCAAATGAAGATATACTAATGGCCAACAAACTCATGAAAAGATGTCTCTAATCATTAGGGAAAAGCAAATCAAAACCACATTGATATATCACCTAATTCCAGAAAGAATGCCTCTTATCAAAAATTCCCAAAACAACAAGTACTGGGATAGATGTAGAGAGGAAGGAACACTTAGACACTATTGTTGAGGTTGCAAACTGGTACAACCTCTATGGAAAATTATATGGAGATACCTCAAAGTACATAAAGTAGGCCTACCATTTGATCCAGCAATCCCACTGCTGAGTAAATACCCAAGGGAAAGAAAGGTCATTATATAAAAAAGACACCTTCACTTGAATGCTTGTAGCAGCACAATTCACAATCGCAAAGACATGGAAACAGCCCAAGTGTGCACCAATGCATGAATGGATTAATAAAATGTGGTATGTGCATAGCATGGAGTACTACGTTATTTTAAAAAATGGTGATCTCCTATCTTTTGGGACAACTTGGGTGGAACTGGAACCATTCTTCTAAGTGAAATGTCACAAGAATGGAGAAACAAACAATTGTACTCAATACCAAATTGGAACTAATTGATCAATACTTAAGTGCACATATGGAAGTAAATTGCAATGAAAATCAAGCTGGAGGGAGGAAGGATGAGGGGATGGGGAATTTCACACCTATCAGGTCCAGTGCACACTCTCTGGGTGAAGGGCACACTTATAACTTTGACTCAATCTGTACAAAAATAAAGTATGTAATAAAGCATGTGTACCCCCCTAATATTCTGAAATTTAAAATATTAACAAAACAAAAAAACTCCTGCAAATAGAACTGCTACATGATTCAGCAGGCTCACACGGGGTATAAATCCAAGGGAAAGGAAATCAGTCTACCAAAGAGATAGCTGCACACCCATGTTTATTGCAGCACTATTCACAATAGGTATCCATCAATGGATGAATGGATAAAGAAAATGTGGTACATATACACAATGGATTACTATTCAGCTATTTAAAAAAAAGAATGAAATCCTGTCATTCACAGGAACATAGATGAGCTTGGACAACATTATGTGAAGTGAAATAAACCAGGAACAGAAAGTTAAACAGCATATGTTCTCACTCATATGCAGAAGCAAAACATTAATTTCATGGAAGTAGAGAGTAGAACAGTGGTTATGAGAGGCCTGGAAGGGTAGAGAATCATAAGAAGGGATTGACTAAAGAATAGGAAACTACAGCTAAAAAGGAATAAGTTCTAGTGTTCTATAGCACCATAGGATGCATACAGTCAACAGTAATTATGTATTTTCCAATAACTAGAAGAGTTTGAATGTTCCTAACACAAAGAAATGATAAATGTTTGAAATGGTGGATGTGCTAATTACTCTGATATGATCATTACACATTGTAAGTACAAAACTCACTATTTACTCCATAAATATGCACAATGATTGTGTAAATTAAAATTTTTAATTAAAAGTAAATAAATAACAGGTGGAGAAAATAATTTATATAAAAAATAATTAAACTATTTTCAGTTTTAAATTCTAATATATCATAATAAATATTGACAGATATAACCCTCATAGACAAATGATTTTTAGTTTTGTCAATAAAATGTAGAAATGTTTGCTTAGACTCAAAATTTTGGAAACCAATAGCTTAGTGATGGATTACTTGTTGTATGAGACTTCCCCATTTACAACATGAATGATTCCCCCCGCAAAATAACAATAGCGCCTTCTTATCATTCTGCAACAAAAATGTCATTCAATTATTTCTCAGACACTAATAATAGACCGGTCACTTGTATAGTTAGCCAAGTTTATTAGTTAAAATGCCTTCCCTGGAAAGAGCTTGAATAATCATTCCTAAAGTTTGTCTCTGCTTATTCTATGCTTTAATTGTTGACCTGATCCACATCTAATTAACACATAACCTCCTGATTGTATATCTTTTAATCGCATTCAGAGGATCATTATTGTTTCCCATATGTTCAAAGGGAGTTCCTTCTACCTCTCCTTACATATTGGCTAAGGGTATCATTTCTTTCTAGAAAGAAATAGGAGTTTAAAATCCTAACATATAACCTCATTTGTTTATTGAAACTTCTTTAATAACAACTTTGATTTTTCTAAAGCCTACTCTATATTTTGGCATGCATCTGAATAATCAGAAGATTCATTAACACACAGATTTCTTGGCTTCGCCTACAGTTTTTTGATTAAGCAGCTTGGGAGTGAGTCCTGGTAATTTTCCTTTTTTTTAATTTTTTTTATTGAGTCATAGCTGTGTACAATAATTCAGGCATGGGGTACAGTGTGTGGGCTTCACATACAATTGGAGATATTTTTATCAACCTGATTGTAATTTTCCTTTTTAGCCAGTTCCCAGATGATACCTTTGACATTGGTCTTGGGATCATACTTCAGAATCTCTGTACTAGGGTCTGGGACAGGATAGTAAATGATGGAGTCTCACTATTCAAAAGCCCTGCAGGTGTAGTCATAGTATCTGTGATCATAACATTGTGTTATAAGTGACTCAATCTGAATAGCTCAGTATGAAATCAAAGCACAGTGACAAGTACCTAAACCAGTTGAGAAGAACTTAGCAAAAGCTTCTGAAGGCTTGACATTAAGTAGAAACCTGGACATTGAATAGGTTGGCCAAGTAGAGAAAAAATAATTGATAGGGAGGGCATTATCAGAGCACAGACCTGAGTAGTGAGCCTATAACTGAAGAAGGACGAAGAGCTTAAGAATTACATAACCTTACACATAATGCAATGCATATAATAAAAGCATGCGTTTGGGAATGATTGACTAACATAAGATAGTGAGTCAAGTCCACTAGAAATTAGGTCTGAGGAAGTGGAAACAAATAACTGGAGTTTGAAGACAAAATAAAAGTAGAGCTGCTGGAGTTTAAAAGAAAGAGAGATAATCAAATAAAAAACAAATAAAATAGGTCCATGTGAATATATGTGAATGGTGTTTGCTAAGGCAGGCACTCTGTAAAGGCAGGGTTCAACATGTTTAGGTCTCCATACCTAGAGATGACAGTCATCTGAGAACTTGAGTTATCAAGTTACAGTTGCCCCTGTGAGATCGCTAGGGGGAAAAATCACAGCTAGGATCAAATTGGAATCATTATGCCAATCTTTGTCATTTTGTTTCTTGGTGTCTTGAATACTTAGCAAATGAAAGATACTAACTTGTTTGGCAAACACAGAGACTCTGGATTTTGGTTTAAATACTTTGAATTAACCAAAAGTCTAGTGAGTGGGGAAAAAATTAGTGTCATATACAATGGATTAGAATGCATGGCAAACCAAGACAACTCAAAAATAAAGCATCACCTTCAACATACCTTTACCTACCCCTGTGTTTTAAAAAGGAATTACAATTATAGTGAAACATGAGTCAAAAATTGGAATGGACAACAATAATTTGCTTAATTCTTTTTTTTTTTAATTTGCTGAATTCTTAAGATTTTATTGAACTGTGAACTAAACCTGCAAATTAAAATACCAAAAGCCAGCCACACGGTGATCCTGTTGAACTAGAATTAAACCTATATTTTGGATATACTTATTAAATAGCACAAACAATATATATTTCAAACTCAATCTTAGGGGAGCTGACCTACATTGTATTTAAGTCCCTGGTTTTTAAATAGATTTTTTTAAAATAATAGGAATCTTTAATAGATATAAATTTACTCAGGTAGCAACTACTGATGTTTTAGTCTCCTTTTTAAAAATGAATTCTGGCCTCTGAATCATCCACTGAAAGGTAGTGTCTCCAAAATACACTAAACTGTGGAAAGTTCATTGTTCATGTCAATAAATAGGTCATCCTTGATAAATTCATGGGTTTTGAATAAATGACCATACAGAAATAGCCAACAATGAACAACTCACATTTTTCCTTCATATGGACTTCTTTCCACATATGGCTGGTATCAGCTTTCATCCTGCTGTTAACTTCTCATCCGTTCTAGTACTTTCTCTTTTCAGGCATTTTTGCATCTTTTTTCTCACTAGTTCAACTTTTTACCATATTGACTGATGGCTGCAGATAATACCTGGTAATGGTAAAGAGAAGTGGAAGAAAGGAAAGAAATGAACTTTTCTTTATTTGCAGGTTTAGAGATTAATAACAAAGTCAGTAGTATTGATAGTCCCCAAATCAGGGAGAGCAGGCCCACACCTCCAGGGAGGGGGCAGCCTGTAAAGGCGCCTCCCTTGCCAGTTTTGGCTTGTGCTGTGACCCTGGAGGCAGAAGCCACAGCAAGCAAAGGGAGGAACTGCAGTAGCTA
>CAUYRH010137541.1:0-33021 GCA_963574655.1 Perodicticus potto | reverse complement strand
CTTGCCTCAGTTTTACTTTTTTTTTTTTTTTTTTTTTTTTTTGAGACAGAGCCTCAAGCAATCACCCTGGACAGAGTGCTGTGGCATCACAGCTCACAGCAACCTCCAATTCCTGGGCTCAAGCGAGTCTCCTGCCTCCGCCTCCCAAGTAGCTGGGACTGCAGGTGCCTGCCACAACGCCCGGCCATTTCTTGGTTGCAACCGTCATTGTTGTTTGGCAGTCCTGGGCTGGATTCGAACCCGCCAGCTCAGGTGTACGTGGCTGGCACCTTAGCCCTCTGAGCCACAGGCGCCGAGCCTCAGTTTTACATTTTTTTAGTAGAAATGAGGTCTTACTCTTTGCTCAAGCTGGTTTTGAACTCGTGAGCTCAGGCAAGTGAGCTTTGGCCTCCCAGACTGCTAGGATTACAGTCATGAGCCACTACCTCTGGCCAATTCAGGATAATCTTAACCCTGAAACGACTGTTAACAATATCTTTTTTGTTTTAGAGATAGTCTCTGTTTCCCAGACTACAGTGCCATGCCATCAGCCTACCTCACAGCAACCTCAAACTCCTGGGTTCAAGTGATCCTCCTGCCTCAGCCTCCCAAATAGCTAGGATTACAAACAACCACCACAACACCTGGCTAATTTTTCTATTTTTTACTAGAGACAGGGTCTCACTCTTTCTGACATTGGTCTTGAACTTCTCAGCTGATCTACCTGTCTGAGCCTCCCAAAGTGCTAGGATGACAGGCATAAGCCACAGTGCCCAACCTGTTAACAATAGTTTTAAAATAAATTTTTGTGTGAAAGGGAAAAAAGTACCAAAGTATTCACTAATCAGACAGATATTCACAGGAGGTGCACCTGCCAGAGCCACCCAAGTTATTACCTGTATCCGTGTCCACACATCATGCCATTTGGGGATAAGCACATTTGTGTAACAGAACTGTCGGCTGGTATTCATGGAATAAATCTGGGATTCCCGAAGCACGGCCACATTTACATCAATTCCAGCTTTATAAAAAGAAAGTAAAGAAGAATGACACATAACATAGCAAAATGGATAATAACTCTAACTCATTTTATGAAAGGAATTAAACTGATCACTTTCTTAAATTTGGGCTTAAAATGTCAGCTAGACAGAGAAACAAGAAAAATACTGAGATGAGGGAAGAAATTCTATCAAATTTAATTATTTAAATATTACATATAATCATTCCCTCAAAATAAGTAATAATAAAAGCTACTACTAAGTGTTTATTAAGACAGTACTCGGATGCTGTTTCATTAACCCAACACTAAGATGGAAGCACTTGCATAATCTCTGTTTTACAAATGAGAAGCTGGTATTATGAACATTAAGTAATATGCCCCAAATCATACAGCCAGTAAATAGGCTGAGATTCACACCCAGGTCTGACTATGGTCTTAACCAGTAGTTATCCTGCCTCACTTATAAAGGAGTAGTTAAAGTAAGCTAAAGTAACCCATCTGTTCATTTTCTCCATCCCTTTCCTCAGTAGGATAGGGAAGAATTAGCAATACAGTATCTTTTCTATATAGTACTTTGGGAGGATACTAAAAGATCACAAAGATGCTTTCTTCCAGCATTCTCATTTGCGGTTTTTTATTTTGTTTTGTTTTTTGAGACAGAGTCTCAAGCTGTCGCCCTGAATAGAGTGCTGTGACATCATAGCTCCCAGCAACCTCAAACTCTTGGGCTTAACCAATTCTCTTGCCTCAGCCTCCCAAGCAGCTGGGACTATAGGGGCCCACCGCAACACCTGACTATTTTTTGGTTGTAGTTGTCATTGCTGTTTGGCAGGCCCGGGCTGGATTTGAACCCTCCAGCTCCGGTGTATGTGGCTGGCACTGTAACCACTGTGCTACAAGTGCCAAGCCTACCCTTTGCCTTCTGGCAGGAGTGGAAGCTTCCTGAAGTTCTCACCAGAAGCAGAAGCTGGTGATGAGCTTCTTGTACACTCTGCAAAACTGTGAGCCAAATAATCTCTTTTCTTTATATATTACCCAGCCTCGGGTATTTCCTTTATATCAGCTCAAGAGGAACTAACAAAGTAACAAATAGTCATTACTAATATTATACATCAGCCAGATCCCCAGGAAAGGTAAGAGGCCTCCGGCACCTACAAGGACTATCCCCTCACATCATTCACAAGGAAATTCTTTGCTGAGAATCCCATAAATAAGGACATGTAACCTTAGGTCAGCAGGCTAAGTCTAGCTCCTAACACTAAATTCTATTTAATTCCACCCTAATAATGTTGATTATAAGTTTATCTTCCTTTAGGCCGGGCAGGGTGGCTCATGGCTGTAATCCTAGCACTCTGGGAGGCCAAGGCAAGTGGACTGCCTGAGCTCAGGAGTTCGAGACCAGCCTGAGCAAGAGTGAGACCTCTCCTCTCTAAAATTAGCTGGGCCAACGTTGTGGTGGGTGGCTGTAGTCTCAGCTACTTGGGAGGCTAAGGCAAGAGAATCACTTGAGCCCAGGGAGTTTGAGGTTGCTGTGATCTATAACACCATGGCACTCTACCAAGGGCAACAAAGTGAGACTCTGTTTCAAAAAAAAAAAAAAAAAGTTTATCTTCCCAGGTACAGAACAAGATCAATTATTCTTCCACCTACCCAGGGACATCTACATAATTGATTCCTCCTTTACTCTCTTTTTCTCTTTTTTTTTTTTTGAGACAGAGCCTCAAGCTGTCACCCTGGGTAGAGTGCTGTGCCATCACAGCTCACAGCAACCTCCAATTCCTGGGCTCAAGCGAGTCTCTTGCCTTCGCCTCCCAAGTAGCTGGGACTACAGGCGCCCGCCATAACGCTCGGCTATTTTTTTGGTTGCAGCTGTCGTTGTTTGGCAGGCCTGGGCTGGATTTGAACCTGCCAGCTCAGGTGTATGTGGCTGGCGCCTTAGCCACTTGAGCCACAGGCACCGAGCCTACTCTCTTTTTCTCTTCAAACATCACCTTATTATATAAAATGTAGATTTCCTGGGCACTATTTAAGGTTTCATGAGAATGCAACCATTTGCCTCACTGCCCACCCTCTTCTTCCTTTTCCTGTTTGCACTGTCCTCTTAAACACTGAGATTCCAAATCCCTCTTCAGAAAGCACAGGTCACAGATGCTTCTGTGGTTCAAGCTTTTCCTTGTTGCATTCTCAGACTCTGGCTTAATAAACCTCCACTGATTAAGATCTTTGCTTCAGTCACTTATTTTGGGTAATCACTATATTGTGGTTTCCAACGCATCAAATGCTTCTCTGAGCAGAAATTTAGTTATCACTTTGGTTCTCAGTATAAAAGTGAGTAGATTTAAATAAACTAAAAAAAAAAAAAACTTTAACCAACACTTAGAAAGCCAAAGTTACACACAATAAGTCACTGATGCCCACCAATCCAAAATGGCTTTCGGGTGCACTAAGAATAACTGTGAGGTTAAATTCAGTCCTAAACCTGGCTGGGCAGTGGCTCACGCCTGTAAGCCCAGCACTCTGGGGGCCTGAGACCTGCCTGAGCTCACAGGTTCAAGACCAGCCTGAGCCAGTGTGACCTCTCTCTAAAAATAGCCAGGCATTGTGGCAGCGCCTGTAGTCTCAGCTACTCCAGAGGCTGAGGTAAGAGAACTGCCTAAGCCCAGGCGTTGGAGGTTGCTGTGAGCTGTGACGCCATGGCACTCTACCAAGTGTGACAAAGTGAGACTCTGTCTCAAAAAAAAAAAAAAAAATGGCTCGGCGGTGCCTGTAGCTCAAGCAGCTAGGGAGCCAGCCACATACACCAGAGCTGGCGGGTTTGAATCAAGCCAGGGCCTTCCAAACAACAATGACAACTACAACCGCCAATAGCTGGGCATTGTGGCGGGCACCTATAGTCTCAACTACCTTGGGAGGTTGAGGCAAGAGAATCACTTAAGCCCAAGAGTTTGAGGTTGTTGGAGCTGTAACGCCACGGCACTCTACTAAGGGTGACATAGTGAGACTCTGTCTCAAAAAAAAAAAAAAAAGAAAAAATGAAAAAGGTAGAATATGGTGGCTCATGCTTGTAATCAGAGCACTTTGGGAACCCAAGGCACTAGGATAGTTTAAGGCCAGCCAGAACACACAGCAAAACCTTGTCTCTACAAACATAGGAAAATTAGCCAAGGCCTGGTGGCTCACACTTGTAGTCCTAGCTACATGGGATGCTGAGGCAGGAGGATTGCCTGAGGCCAGGAGTTTGAGGGTACAGCAAGCTATAATGATGCCACTGCACTCCCTGGGTATCAAAGAAAAAAAAGAAAGTGTAGATACTCCATAAAATGAGAGAAAATCTTTTCAAATCATACATCTGATAATCGTCTAGTAAGAACTAACTCAACAATAAAATGGTAAACAACCAATTTTTTTAATGGGCAAAGAATTTGAATAGACATTTCTCCAAAGATACACAAATGGCCTAAAAGCACAGGAAAAGAGGCTCAATATCATTAGTCATTAGGAAACCATAAAACAAAAACCACAGTGAAATATGTAGCACCATGTCACACCCACTAGGATGGCTATAATCAAAAAGAAGACAATGGGCTGTGCAGGGTAGCTCACGTCTGTAATCCCAGCACTCTGAGAGGCTACGGAGGGATCACTTGAGCTCAGGAGTTCCATACTAGCCTAAGAAAGAGTGAGACCCATCTCTGGGAAGCCAAGATGGGTGGATTGTCTGACTCAAGAGTTCAAGACCAGCCTCAGAAAGAGGGAGACTCTGTCTCTAATAAAAAAAAAAAAAATAGCTGGGGTGTTATGGCTGGCACCTGTAGTCCCAGCTACCAAGGGGGCTGAGGCAAGAGAATCTCTTGAGCCCAAGAGTTTAAGGTTGCTGCGAGCTATGATGCTATGGTACTCTACCAGAGGCAACAAAGTGAGAATCTGTCTCAAAAAAAAAAACTTTATGTCAAGAAAAACCATCACTGTTTTTAAACTAAGTTTAAATTGTTTAAATGCCAAATATATAAAGAAATAAAATTGTTTTGTTTTGTTTTGTTTTTTTGAGACAGAGCCTCAAGCTGTCGCCCTGGGTAGAGTGCAATGGCATCACAGCTCACAGCAACCTCCAGCCTCCGCCTCCCAAGTAGCTGGGACTACAGGCGCCCGCCACCACGCCCGGCCATTTGTTGGTTGGCAGCCGTCATTGTTTGGCCGGCCCGGCTGGATTCGAATTCGCCAGCTCTGGAGTATGTGGCTGGCGCTGAGCCTCAGGCACCGAGCCGAGGAATAAAATTGTTTTAAAAGAAGAAATGGGGCCGCCCTGAGCTGCCCGACCCAGCAGGGCCGGCGGGCGCTGCGGGTCTGGAGCACAGTGTGCGGTGGCCTGTTCCGGGGCGCGTTCACCCTGAACAGCTGCTGCGGAGGCAGCAGCAGCAGCACCAGCAGCAGCGGGAGCAGCCGCCTCAGCGCTGGCCTCCTGCTTGATAGTGACATATGCCCAGCTATGGAGAAGCATGCTAACCTATACGTGACGGGAACCCCTGACGAATTTATCAATCATCTGAGCAATTTCGAAAATCCCCTGAATTGCTGGAAACTGCTAAGCAACTGAAAATGTGTGCCGACAATAAACTGACAGAGGATAAGGATAATGCCCAGTCTGCGCTGGATAAAATATACTCAAGCAATTTATGTTAAGAGAGCTGTCCTTGCCAGAAGACCCAAGGGAACCACACGCCTGATCACTAAGAGGTCTCAGCAACCCGCCATACCCAGGCATCTAACTAGAGGATTCCAGGAATAAAAACCTTGCAATTCAAAAAAAAAAAAAAAAGAAGAAATGAGCTGGCGTGGTGGCATGTGCCTGTAATCCCAGCTACTCAGGAGGCTGAGGCAGGAAGGAGGATCTCTTGAGCCCAAGAGTTTCAGGCTGCAGTAAGCTATGATCATGCCATAGCACTTGCATTCCAGCCTGGGCAAAAGAGCAAGACCCTGTTTCAAAAAAAGAAAAAATAGAATTAACATATCCAGTTCTTTCTTTTCCTTTTTATAAATTTTTCATTATACTAAGTGTTTTCATTTCATTTTTTTTTTTTTTAGTTTTTGGGGGTTTTTTTTGAGACAAGAATCTCAAAAGTGCTGTGGCATCATCATAGCTCACAGCAACCTCAAACTCCTGGGCTCGTTCTCCCCAGCAACTGAAACTACAGCTGCCTACCACAACACCCAGCTAAATTTTCTATTTTTCTTTTTCTTTTTTTTTAGTAAAAACAGGGTCTCACTCTTGCTGAGGCTGGTCTCTTAATTCCTAAGCTCAAGCAACCCACCCACCTCTGCTTCCTTGAATGCTAAAATAACGTGAGTCACAGCACCTGGCTTTTTTTTTTTTTTTGAAATAGAGTCTGACTGTCCTCCTGGATAGAGTGCTGTGGCATAGCTCACAGAAACCTCAAATTCTTGGGCTCATGCCATCCTCTTGGCTCAGCCTCCTCAGTGGCTGGGGCTATAGGTGCCTGCCATAACCTCCGGCTAGTTTTTCTATTTTTTTTAGTAGAGATAAGGTTTTGCTCTTGCTCTGGCTAGTCTCGAAATCCTGAGCTCAATTGCCTCGGCCTCTCAGAATGCTAGAATTACAGGTGTGAGCCACCACACCTTGCCTAGTTCTTTCTTGAGTTCCACAACACGCAAGGAAAAGAATTTTAAGTAAATAAATAAATCTCTTTAATGGTAACCACCTACTGAAATCATCACCTTGGCCAGCCACATCTTTGGCAATGCATCTTTGGCTTTTGGTAAAGCATTGAGGCAGAAAACACACCAGTTCAGGTAAGGAGAATAATCTGTGGAAATCATTCAGCTGCAGCTTAAATTTTTAAAAACATAGAACTAAACAAAATGACCTTAAGGTCATGTTAGTACCTTGTGCTTTCCGTAACAAAATGACATGTATCATCTTGTCCCTGCCCAAAAGGAGTTAGCCATTATGGTAAAAAGCACAATAAATTAAATATTCAGAAAAATGCCTTCTGAACTTCTTGGAATCTACTAAAGCTCAGCTTGCTTATTGTACTTACTTATACAGCAGCTATTCAAAGGTTAATGACTATATATTTACTTGTAATGATTATTAACTTAATTTTCACTTACTTTTCAATTAATAACACTCATCATTTAACATCTACAGTTAGAAGAAAAGAAAATGATTCACAGTATGTGAGGATGGAAAGGATCTTGAAAAGTCATGAAAAACAGGCCAGGCACAGTGGCTCACACCTGTCATCCTAGCACTTGGGGAGGCCAAGGTAGGAGGATCCACAGAGCCCAAGAATTCAGACTAGCCTGGGAAACATGCCAAGACACTCAGCTCCAGAAATAGAAAAAAATTAGCTGGGCCCAGTGTTGCCCACCTCTAGTCCCAGCTACTCGCTTAAACCCAGGATTTCGAGGTTACAGTGAGCTATAAACACATCACTGCACTCTAACCTGGGCGACAGAGCCAAACCCTGGTTCACTAAAAAAAAAAGTAATTAAAAACCACCTCTTCTAATTCTCAAATAGTGTCTATTTATTTCTGTCAAAAGGTAATCCAGGTCATACTTAGGAGCCTCCTTAAAAACTACCATTTTAAATTAGTGAGATTAACAAAGAATTATTCAATGGAGATTGTGGGACAACTAATGAGGTATTTGTAAAATTAAATGTATCCAGATTTCCAGATATCCAAATGTATCCTTACCCCACAGCAAATTGCCAACATGATTACAAATTAAAAAGTAAAAACAAAATTTTTTTTTTTGAGAGAGACTTCTCTGTCACCCAAGCTAGAGTGCCATGGCCTCAGCCTAGCTCACAGCAACCTCAAACTTCTGGGCTCACGCGATCCTCCTACCTCAGCCTTCTCAGTAGCAGGAACAAGTATGCACCACCACACCCAGCTAATTTTTCTATTTTCAATAGAGAGAGGGTCTCACTCTTAGACTGGTCTCAAACACGTGAGCTCAAGGGATCCTCCTGCCTCAGCCTCCCAGAGTGCTAGGATTACAGGTGTGAGCTGCCTCATCCAGCCTCTAAAAAGAAAAATTTTTAAAAATTAGATTTTACCATGAAAAACAAAATAGCAATTCAATTTTGGACAACTATTTAAATGTAAAAACAATGGAAATAAATCTAAAGAATGAAAATAAAGTGCCCACAAAAATAAGATATAAATCTGTTTAAAAAGATAAAAAGGACAAAGAAAACTCTGCAATAAATACAGATTATTAAAAATGTATGTCCTTAATATATTAAAGAACTCATAAATTTGATTATGAAAGTGTACAAAATTCCCAATAAATAATAATTACAAGCCAAGAACAAAGGGCACAACACACTCCCCAAAATTTAAGTCCATACATAATATTAAAATGGCTAGAACTAGTTGAAGAATGCTCACTCTAGGGCGGCGCCTGTGGCTCAGTGAGTAGGGCGCTGGCCCCATATACCAAGGATGGCGGGTTCAAGCCCCACCCCGGCCAAACTGCAAACAAAAAAAATATGCCTGTAGTCCCAGTTACTCCGGAGGCTGAGGCAAGAGAATCGCTTAAGCCTAGGAGTTGGAGGTTGCTGTGAGCTGTGTGACGCCACGGCACTCTACCGAGGGCAATAAAGTGAGACTGTCTCTACCAAAACAAAAAAAAAGAAAGAAAAATGCTCATTCTAATAATGCAAAATATACAAAATAAAACAAGATACCATGTTCAGTCTTTCAAACTAACACAAACATTAAAGTCTAGAGTACCCAATATTGGCAAGGGATAGGCTGCAACCAAACACCTCTGATAGTGGTGAAAACTGGCATGCTTTTTCAAGAAACCAAGATGTTTCAGGATCATAAAAATATTTTAGTTTTCAACATAAATGTACTTTTAAGAATTTACCCTTAAAAAATAATCCAAAATGCAAGAAAAAAAATCTATGCACAAAGATGTTCACAAATGTACAATGAAAAACTAGAAAAACCAGCTCGGCGCCCGTGGCTCAACGGGCTAAGGCGCCAGCCATGTACACCTGAGCTGGCAGATTTGAATCCAGCCCCGGGCCCGCCACACAACAATGACGGCTGCAACCAAAAAATGGCCGGGTGTTGTGGCGGGCGCCTGTAGTCCCAGCTACTTGGGAGGTGGAGGTAAGAGACTCGCTTGAGCCCAGGAATTGGAGGTTGCTGTGAGCTGTGATGCCACGGCACTCTATCCAGGGTGACAGCTTGAGGCTCTGTCTAGAAATAAAAGAAAAACTAGAAAAACCACAAATATTCAACCAACAGTAGAAATATCACAAATAAAAAAAGAAGTGTCACAAATATCCAATAAAATGTTGAATCCCGAAAAATCAAATAGTCTGTCCACACATACAAAGTAATAGAAGAAAACACCTATGAAGAATTTTAAATAATTAAAGAAATTATACTACAAAATCAAATGAGAAAATTTTCTCTGGTAACAATTGGCAACCTCCAGGAAAGAGAACCAGATTATTGACTGTACATGAATGTATTATCAAATCAAAAAAATTAAAAAAAAAATTTTTTAATTAAAAACATGTAGAAAAGAAACAGAAGAAAAGTGTGCTAAAATACACTGTCTCAGAATGGAAATGAGATTTCTGTCTACTTCTTTATACTTACTATGTGCTTTTTTTTTTTTTGAGACAGAGTCTCACTTTGTCACCCTGAGTAGAATGCTGTGGTATCATAGCTCACAGCAACCTCAAACTCTTGGGCTCAAGTGATCCCCTTACCTTAGCCTCCCGAGTAGCTGGGACTACTGGTGCCCGCCATAATGCCGGCTATTCTTAGAGACGAGGTCTCTCTCTCTCTCTAGCTGAGCTCAAGCAATTCACCTGCCTCGGCCTCCCAGGATGCTAGAATTATAAGTGTGAGCCACCTTGCCTGACCAATTTGTGCTATTTTTATAATAAAAGTTTTCAGAACACTTGCAGTGAGAAGGAACTCTACTTTTCTACCTTAGGGTACTTCTGACTTTTAGACAGTTCTTCTCTATCATTATTCTTTGTAGCTGCCACCCACATAATCAAGTTATACATAAAAAACATCAGCCCAGGCTCTGAGCCTGTAGCTCAGTGGCTAGGGCACCAGCCACATACATCGCAGCTGCCAAACAACAGTGACAACTACAACCAAAAAATAGCAGGGCGTTGTGGTGGGCGCCTGTAGTCCCAGCTACTTGGGAGGCTGAGTCAAGAGAATCGCTTAAGCCCTACAGTTTGAAGTTGCTGTGAGCTGATGACGTGATGGCACTCTACCCAGGGCCACATGGTAATCAGCCCAAGTTTACTCTTCTCCACAACAAGTCCCTGTTCCTCTCATTAAAGAAACTGAATAGATTTTGAAAATAGCCGGGCATTGTGGTGGGCGCTTGTACTCTCAGCCACTCGGGAGGCTGAGGCAAGAGAATCACCTAAGCCCGAGAGCTGGAGGTTGCTGTGAGCTGTGACACCACACTCTACTGAGGATGACAAAGTGAGACTCTGTCTCTAAAAAAAAAAAAAAAGATTTTGAGACTGCTGATTGCTTACTAAGAGCATTTTTGCATAATTTCCTTGTTTTATCTCCACAATCCAATACTTCATTTTTTTAGTTCATTCCAGTAATAGCCATTATGTTATTCTAAGCCCTGGGAAAAAAAGTATCTTCCAGAATACCTACTCTTCTCTCTCTTAAAAAATAAAATCCGTTTTCAGAACGACACTGTACTTTGGAACTAGACCTATGGATGCTGAAGCCACCTTAAAGCTGCAGGTAAGGATAATCAAATGACAGTCTGAGATAGCCAGGAACCAAAAGGACAGACAAGAAGGCATAATGTGTGTTTACAAGATATGATTATCTTTATTCTCTAGAGTTTCAACTCCCTCCAGTGGAAGCTTGCAAACCTCACGTATTTTTCTGTTGGAATTTTACAAGGGGATAGAAGGGGATGAAAAAGAAGAGTCTCCTTTCCAGTCCAAAGCTGATTATCCAGCAGCACTTACCAAGTTTACTTAAAAGAATGAATGAACTTCAAAAAAAACCTATTCAATACTAAATGGCACTCGGGTCATTTTTGGAAACTGGGATTTAACTCCTCCAGGTCCGTTGTATGGAGTTGTTAGAGGCCAAAGTCTCCCAAAAGCAGAAGATATTAGAGATCACTGCAGATCCGTGAACTGTAATTACCGGCTCGGCCACCCCTGCTAACTGAGGATACGCTCAAGTGTGGGCTAAGTCGTTCAGTAAACGGGATGGGACGCTCCCTTCCCCATGGCAGCTCCGCCTACCCTGAATGGTCCTCCAGTCTCCTCCCTTTTAACTCAGAAACTCGAAGTCTCCGCAGCGCGTCGCAGCCCCCGGGACCACTTCTCACTCGGTTTAGGCCTCCCTTCCAGTCTCAGCCTAGTCTCTAGGTTCCTCCCCGCTCCGCAAAGCGCCCCCAGCCCGCCCCAGAGCGGGCACCCCTCAGTCCCAAAGCCCACCCGCCAACCAAGCCTCCTCCTCCGGACCACGGCCGCGCCCAACGGTACAGCGACCACACCCCGACGGAGTAACAGCCTGCGCCCTCCGGACCATCCCTACTTTTCCAAAAAAAGAACCGCCTCGGCACCCGCCCCCTTGGCAGCTGCTGCCGGGCGGTACCTGAGCCGCAGACCAAGCTGCCGGAGAGGACCAACAGCAGCCGTACTGCCCCACAGCCCCCGGATCCCCAGGCCCAAGACCCGGGAGCAACTGCCGGCGAGACCGCCACTTTCATTCCTCCCGCCATAGCTGCCTCATGCCGCCTACTCCTCACGTGCCTCCTCCCAGCACCTAACCCCGAACAGGCAGCGCGAGCAGCCTATCCGGTACGAGACCCGCCCCCTAGCCTCCCTCGGATTGGCGAACCTTGGAACAGCCCCTCCTCCTCGGACCCCAGAATCCCTCCCCTTAGCAAATGACGAGAGAGGGCGGGAGAAGCAGTTTTCAGCCTATTAGAAACCGGGTTATCACCCTGCAATAGCTACAGGAAGATCCCACCCCTTAACAACATGCTTCCGTCTCCAGTTTATTTACAACTGGTACGATTGATGTTAAGCCTAACCAATAGAAAATCAGAGTGGCCGAGGCCTCCTGGACCAAACTCGGAATTTCCATCTGTCTTACGTTCCTTTGGTTTTCTTTGCATTTTACCACGAGCTTTCTGTTATGTGAACAGAAATTGAGATACATTTGTGAATAGGTCATGTCGAGGCAGTTTTTTAGTATAAGATGATCAACAAAGTGTGGTCCTCCAAAGTCCTAAAGGATTTAAAAAAGAAGTCACAAAAAAATTGTGTCTTATGGTCATAAACATTAACGTTTAAAAATGTCATAAGGATTTTTATTTAAGGCCCTGATTTCATTATTTTGTGCAACAAATACATTCTGTCCAGTTCAGAAGCCAAGACACGCTGGGTGCAGTAAACTCATGCCTGTAATCCTAGCACTCTGGGATGCCAAGGTAGAAGGATTCCTTGAAAACAGGAGTCCAGACTGAGTAACACTGTAAGACCTCATCTCTACAGAAAATACAAAAGTCAGCCCAGCACAGTGGCTCATGCCTATAATCCTAGCACTCTGGGAGGCTGAGGCTAGAGGATTACTTGAGCTCAGGAGTTTAAGACCGACTTAAGCAACAGTGAAACGGTCTCTACTAAATACAGAAAAATTAGCCAGGCATTGTGACTGGCACCTATAGACCTAGCTAGTGGAGAGGATGAGGCAGGAGCATTGCTTAAACCCAGGAGTTTGAGGTTACTGTGAGCTAGGCTGACAGTAACGTGGGGAACAGTAAGACTCTCTCAATAAAATAGAATTAGTCAAGAGTGGTGATTGCTTGCCTGTAGTCTCAGCTACTGAGGAGGATGAGACAGGAAGATGGATTGAGCCCAGGAGTTTGAGGTTACAGTGAGCTAGGATGACTCCACTGAACTCTAGTCTCAGCAACAGAGTGAGACTTTGTCTCAAAAAACGAACAAAAAGCAGCAGCCAAGGTGAAGACAGACAAAGGAACCTGCCCAAGATTTCATAGTTTGTTCCTCTGGACTTGTGTCTTACTGACCCCCAGCTATCTCCCATTGAATGATGTAACAGTGAGGACCTACCAGAGTACCTGACCCACAGGAAATGTTCAGAAACAGTAGAAATCGGTTGTTTTTTTGTTTTTGTTTTTTGAGACCAAGTCTCAAGCTGTCACCTTAGGTAGAGTGCTGTGGCATCACAGCTCACAGCAACCTCCAACTCTTGAGCTCGAGTGATCCTCTTGCCTCAGTTTTTCTGTTTTTAGTTGGGGGGGAGTCTCCATTTTTGCTCAAGCTGGTCTCGAACTCATCATCTCAAGCAATCCACCTACCTAGGCCTCCCAGAGAGCTAGGATTACAGCTAGGTGAGCCACCTCCCCTGGCCTATTAGTAGAAGCATCTTTTTATTAAGGAGATCTGATGGTGAGAGTAAGAAGACTAGAAATAATGGAGCCAAGGGAGTTGAGAAATTCAAGGAAATAGGTAACTTTTGGGTAATGTTCAAGTTTTCAAAACAAGAACCTTTTTTAAAAGTCAAAATACACTTGCACCTGAAGCTCAGCTGTTAGGGTGCCAAGCCACATACACCTGGGCTGGCAGGTTCGAACCCGGCCAGGGTCTGCCAAAGAACAACTGTAACAAAAAAAATAGCTGGGAATTATAGCAGGCGTCTGTAGTCCCAGCTACTTGAGAAGCTGAGACAAAAAAATCCCTTAAGCCCAAGAGTTAGAGGTTGCTGTGAGCTATGATGCCACAGTACTCTACCGAGGGCAACATAGTGGATTCTGTCTCAAAAAATAAAATAAAAACAATAAAAAGTCAAAATAAGGCTGAACTACAGGCATGAGAAAAAAAACTCATCATCAGAAAGACTTGTGCTGCAATGGTATCCTATGTCTCATACACACTCCCTTAGTCAACCCAGAGACGTCAGCATCAACAGTAATAAATCACATTTATACCATGTAACTCCAAAATCACATGATAAAAATGGCAATTTTACCTCTGTGGTTTTTCCTTCCCCAAACTCATAACACCAGTTTAATCATGAGAAAAACATTACACAAATTCCAATAGAGTCCTATTACACTCAGGAATTAAAACAAAAAATTTTCAATAGAGAGGCATCCTGCAAAATACCTGAAGTACTCCTCCGAACTGCCAAGGTCATCAAAAACAAAGAAGTCTGTCACAGCCAAGATAAGTCCAAGGAGCCTTGAGAACTAAACGTAATGGGGTATTGTGGGTGGGATCCTGGCACAGAAAAAAACATTAGGTTTAAAAAAAACTAAGGAGCACTCTGTGGGGCGAGGCAGGTAGACTGCTTTAGCTCACAGGTTTTAGACCAACCTGAGCCAAAGCAAGACCCCGCCTCTAAAAATAGAGGGCATTGTGGTGGGCACCTATAGTCCCAGCTACTTGGGAGACTGAGGCAAGAGAATCACTTGAGCCCAAGAGACTGAGGTTGCTGTGAGCTGTGATGCCACAGCTCTCTACCGAGGGCAACAAAGTGAGACTATGTCCCAAAAAAAAAAAAAAAAAAAAAAAATGGAAATCTGAATAAAGATTTCATTTGGATTAAATATTTATTTAATTAATACTAATGTATCAATACTGATTCATTAATGGTGGCAAATACACAATACTAATGTAATTGTAGGGGAAATTGGATGTGCAATATATAGGAACTCTCTGTAATATTTCAATTTTTCTGTAAATCTAAAACTATTTTAAAAAATTGGCCAGGCTGGCTAGGCGAGCTGGTTCACGCCTGTAATCCTAGCACTCTGGGAGGCCGAAATGGGTGGACCACTTCAGCTCCTAAGTTCCAGACCAGCCTGAGCCAGAGTGAGACTATCTCTACTAAAAATTAAAATCTGAGGCAAGAGGATCACTTGAACCCAAGAGTTTGAGGTTACTGTGAGCTATGATGCTATGCACTCTACTGAGGGTGACAAAGTGAGACTCCGTCTCAAAAAAATAAATGAATAAATAAAATAAAATGTGAAATTGAGATATACAGTAATGAGACTGGTTGTCAATAAACACATCAGAATTTACCATCCAATTGAGTGTTGTCACTTCAAGATTGTCCTTAGCCTTGTTTTGATAATGAGAACACTGCTCAAAACACTTTGAGAATCTCCTTCAGAGTCTATAGCACACAATGCAATGAATATTCATTATCTGCAGGTGGATCTGGTTTATGCAAATAGCCATAAGGACTCAGGCCAAGACTGATGAGTAAATGGGGCGGGAAATCTGGATGGTAAATGTGTTTCCAAATTTTTTTGGATTTTCAAAAGTTAGTCTGATACATATACAAAATATAAGGCAACAACGCCAATAGAATATGAGAATGCTTAGTAATCAAACAAATTAATATTTCTGCAATGACTTATATGAATATTTATACTGTGCTAAATTTTTTTTTTTTTTTTGAGACAGAGCCTCAAGCTATCGTTCTGGGTAAAGTGCCCTGGCATCACAGCTCACAGCAACCCTCAACTCCTGGGTTTAAGCGATTGATTCTCTTGTCTAAGCCTCCCAAGTAGCTGGGACTACAGGCACCCACCACATCACCCGGCTATTTTCTGGTTGTAGTTGTCATTGTTTGGCAGGCCCAGGCCAGATTCGAACCCACTAGCTCTGGTCTTTTTTTTTTTTCTTTTTTTTTGGGGACATAGTCTCACTTTGTTGCCCTCGGTAGACTGCCCTGGCATCATAGCTCACAGCAGCCTCAAACTCTTGGGCTCAAGCGATTCTCTTGTCTTAGCCTCCCAAGTGGCTGGGACTACAGGCACCCACCACGACGCCCAGCTATTTTTAAAGATGAGGTCTCACTCTGGTTCAGGCTGGTCTCAAACTCATGAGCTCAGGCAAAACACCCAACCTCAGCCTTCCAGAGTGTTAGGCTTACAGGCATGAGCCACTGTGCCCAGCTTTGTTTTGTTTTGTTTAGCAGGCCCCTGCCAGGTTCAAACCCACCAACCCTGGTACACAGGGCTGGTGCTCAACCATTGAGCTACAGGCGCGCAGCCTATCCTGGGATAAATTAAAGACAAAAAATGAAAGTTATAAATAATTCCATGTAAGTTTAGATCAGGTTCTGCTACAAAATAAACACAGGTCAGATTAAATTTTATTCCCAAATAGTGAAAAAACTTTCAATAACTTTAAATTTTGAAATTGTGGACAAAGGATTACATATTGTGAATATCTGATGAAGGCAATTCCAGAGTTTTGAGAAGTAACACTCCATCCCATATACTAAGTCAGCCAAGCTGGAAGCCTGAGAATCCTGGCACACCCTTGTTTGTTCTGTCCCCATTTTTTTGAAAAGATAGTCTCACTTTGTCTCCCTCTATAGAGTGCTATGGCGTCATAGTTCACAGCAACCTCCAACTCCTGGGCTTAAGCAATTCTCTTGCCTCAGCCTCCCCAAGTAGCTGGGACTACAGTGCCCGCCAGAATGCCTGGCTTTTTTGCAGTTGTTGCTTCATTTTGGTGGAGGCCTGGTTCCAACCCGCCACCCCTGGTATATGGGGCCAGTGCCCTACTCACTGAGCCACAGGCGCCACCCCCTCACTTTTTTTTTTTTTGAGACAGAGCCTTAAGCTGTCAACCTGGATAGAGCTGTGGCATCCACAGCTCACAGCAACCTCCAATTCCTGGGCTCAAGCGAGTCTCTTGCTTCCACCTCCCAAGTAACTGGGACTACAGGCGCCCGCCACAACGCCCGGTCATTTTTTTTTTGGTTGCAGCCGTCATTGTTGTTTGGCGGGCCCCGGGCTGGATTCAAACCCGCCAGCTCAGGTGTACGCGGCTGGCGCCTTAGCCTGTTGAGCCACAGGCGCCGAGCCAACCACCCTCACTTTTAGAGTATTTTATAAAAAGAGTGGATAATGGGCGCCGGCCCCTATACTGAGGGTGGTGGGTTCGAACCCAGCCCCAGCCAAACTGCAACAAAAAAATAGCCAGGCATTGTGGCCAGTGCCTGTAGTCCCAGCTACTTTGGAAGCTGAGGCAAGAGAATCGCCTAAGCCCAAGAGCTGGAGGTTGCTGGGAGCCGTGACGCCGTGGCACTCTACCAAGAGCGACAAAGTGAGACTCTATCTCTAAAAAAAAAAAAAGTAGTGGATAATAGATTGAGAACATTTTAAAAATTGGGTCCTTAACCATAATTTGAGAAGCACTAGTCTATAATATCTTTAATGTAGTGGTCTTGTATATTATACGCTCATGTTTTTTTTTTTTGAGACAGAGCCTCAAGCTATCACCCTGGATAGAGTGCTGTGGCATCACAGCTCACAGCAACCTCCAACTTCTGGGCTCTAGCGAGTCTCCTGCCTCAGCCTCTCAAGTAGCTAGGACTACAGGCACCCGCCACAATGCCCGGACATTTTTTGGTTGCAGCCGTCGTTGTTTGGCGGGCCTGGGGCTGGATTCGAACCCGCCAGCTCAGGTGTATGTGGCTGGCGCCTTAGCCTGTTGAGCCACAGGTGCCGCGCCTTACGCTCATTTCTTTCCTTTTTTTTTTTTTTGAGACAGAGTCTCACCTTATGGTTCTCAGTAGAGTGCTGTGGCATCACAGCCCATAGCAACCTCGAATTCTTGGGCTTAAGCGAGTCTCTTGCCTCAGCCTCCAAAGTAGCTGGGACTACAGGCGCCTGCCACAACGTCCGAGTATTATTTTTGTTGTTGTTGTTGTCATTGTTGTTTAGCAGGCCCCGGCCTGGTTCAAACCTGCCAGCCCCCAGTGTATGTGGCTGCAACTCTAGCAGCCGAACCAACACTGCTATTTTTATTTTTTTTTAATTAATTTATTTTTTTAAAGAGTTTATTTATTTTTGGCCAAGGCTGGGTTTGAACCTGCCACCTCCAGCATATGAGGCCGGCGCCCTACTCCTTTGAGCCACAAGTGCCGCCCAACACTGCTATTTTTAGAGGCAAGATCTCACTTTTGCTCAGGCTGATCTGGAACCTGTGAGCTTAGGCAATCCTTCCGTCTTGGCCTCTCAGAGTGCTGGGATCACCGGTGTGAGCCACAGCGCCCAGCCAAATCCCCCTTTTTTTTTTTTTTTGAGACAGAGTCTCACTCTGTCACATTGGGTAGAGTGCAGTAGGGTCACAGCTCACAACAGCCTAAAAACTCTTGGGTTAAGTGATTCTCTTGCCTCAGCCTCCTAAGTAGCTAGGACTACAGGTGCTCACCACAATGCCCAGCTGTTTTTTGTTGTTTGTTTTAGAGGTGTTTCGCTCTTGCTCAGGCTGGTCTTGAACTCATGAGCTCAAGCAATCCACCTGCGTCAGCCTCCCAAGTGCTGGTATTACAGGCATGAGACACTGCACCTGGCCTTATGCTCATTTCTAACCACCTCTACCTACTACTCAGCAGTAATATTTTGTTTTGTTCGTTAATCAGGTCCAGGTGAATTCGAACTTGCCACCCTGGTGTGCAAGACTGGTGTGCTAACTGCTGAGCCACACTGGTCAGCTACTCAGCAGTAATGAACAATTTTGAGTTTCTCATATACAGTTTCATATCACCATGCAGGTGTACATTCTGGTTTCTCTTACTTCTCTTCCTCCTAGAAATCTATCCATACCTCCAAATTCTGGACTGCATCATTTCCCTTTCCACATCTGTCTAAACTAACCCCTCACACCCCGGGGAACAGCAGACCACTTGCCTTCTTATACTTCTGTCACTGTCTGTACCCCTATTATTGCACTATGCTATAATTATTTGTTTATATGCCCATCTCCCATATTAGTTGGGGTTCCTTTCAGGCAGTGGTTAGGGTTATTTGTCTTAAAGGAGTGAAACATTTCTTGTAAAATAACCACTTTGAAGGACAGTATTCCTTATATGATAAATTCTGACTTGATACTGAAAGGGGGAAAAAGGAGGAAAATTTCTTTCTTTTTATATATTTCTGAAACTGCATGGATTTCAGCATTATCTTTTTTTTTTTTTTCAGTTTTTGGCCAGGGCCAGGTCTGAACCCACCACCTGTGGGACTGGCGCTCTACTCCTTAAGCCACAGGCACCACCCCTCAGCCTTATTATCTTTAGTGCCTGGGTACAAATCGATTTACCAGAATAGTGGACATATTAGACGACCAAGTAGCCAGATTGTGGGACTCACTGGAAATGTTAAAAGGGAACAGGATTGCAGCAATTTCGGAGGTCAAGGCAGAAGGATCCCCTGAACCCAGGAGTTTGAGACCTGCCTGGGCAATACAGCAAGATCCTGTCTCTATAAAAAAAAAAAAGAAAGAAAGAAAGAAAAATTAAAAATTAGCCAGGTGTGCTTGCATGTGACTGTAGGTCCAGCTACTTGGGAGAATGAGGTAGAAGGATCACTTGAGCCCAGGAATTACAGATTTCAGTGAGATCCAGCCTGGACAACACAAGGAGAATCTGTCTCCTAAAAAAAAGTCTATACTTACAGTTTTGCTCAGGCTCAGACCCTTTTAGAGTAAAATCTGTCAACTACCCTTTTCAAAATTGCTCAGGCCTGTAAATAATATCATCAATTCATTCATTTCAGAGGTTCTACCAGATACCAGGCCTACCCTGAAGAGGTCCTGGGCTGAGAGTGAAGCAAGCAACTATAATTAAAATGTGTACAGAAAGCCATGAGGCCACTAACGGGTGGGAGGAATTAATTGTGCCTGGAGGAGTGGAGGGGGTCCAGGAAGGAGAGGTTTGAGCCAAATCTTGCTGAGTTGGATTTGGCCCGGTGAAAACATGGGAGGAGGGCTGAGCAGCGCAATCTGCTAGATGAAAATCTACACGTGCCCAGAACAGTCTCTTCACTCCTCTTCCACCCACTCTCCCCCCTTTCTTCGCAATCTTTTCCTCTTTTCTTGGAAAACTAGGACTAAGGGTACTGTTTCCCTTCCTTGAGGAGATCAGAGTAGGTAATAAAGAGAATATTAGTCCTTGGCTAAATGAGATCAATTGCTCTGCTCTGTGTGTCTTTGAGGAGGAGTAGGGGAAGGGGCAGGGAAGTGGTCCTGGGTGGAAAAAGGGACACTGAAGAGAATGGAGCCCAAGCAGAAAAAGAAATTAAAATTCTTGTATTTGTTCCCACCCGACACACACACACACCTGTCTCTCATCTTTGTTTTTCTACAGTTTCCCATGGTCTCAGTCTCTTTTTTGTCTCTCTCCCTTTGCTAAAGGCTGGAAATTCCTTGTTCTCAACGGAAGGGAGTAGGAGGGGACTTGGGGGTGGTGGGAGTGGGAGGGAAGAACAGACATCTCAGCAGCTCTGGCAGCGGGGGTGCTCTGGGCCTCCGGCGGGGCCTGACAAGTCAATGATTTTTAGGGGCTCAGATACAAACCTAGAGAGACAGAGTCACAGAAATTCAAGTGGATGTAAAGAAACATATAAATACATAATCGCAGGGTACGGAGACACAAACTAGCAATAGCGTCTTCAATTTGGTTAGCATTCTACAATTTAGAGTTTTCATATACATTCTCTCCTATGAACCTCACGACAAGCTTCAGAAACAGGATACAAACGCTCAGTCATTTCACTCTCAGGTTAAGACCAGGACCCCTTCTGACCCCCTAGGCGAGACGGCAGCCGCCCTCCGCGGTCGTTTTCTTCCCTCCTCCTTTCTCTGGCCGAGCACCAGCCCCAGGACCCGGGAGTTGGAGGTCTCAAAGTGGCCTCGTCCTCTCCCGGACCGGTAACCCGGCTCCCGGAGCCCAGGAAGGCGCCGCGCCCTCGCTTCTCGCCCTGCTCCGCCCGCCTCCGTGGGCGGGCGTCTCCCTCCGGAGCCCAGGGCTCCGCGCCGCCCAAGGGGGCCCCGGTGGGTGGGAGGGAGGGGGCCGCCTAGAGCAGAGGCTGCGTGGGCGGAGGATGTGCGTCACGGGGAGCGTGGGTAGGGGGAGGGAAGGGGCACGTGGAAACCCGAGGCCAGCGGCTGGCAGCCCAAGATCCAAAATAACCCGGGGTGGTGGTGGTGGTGGATGTAGTGGGGGAGGGTGCCCACAGACTTCCAGGGGGCTGGCCAGTGCCCCCGCGGGACCCAGTCTAGTGGCGCCCTCCAGTTGCAGGACAGGGGATTGGAGGGGACTATACACGTTCCTACCACCCCTACTGTTCGGCTGTTAATGAGATAAAGAAAATGTGAGTTCCCGAAAACCTCCCACCGAAAACGCACTCCTCCCCTGCCCCCACCAGAGACGGAAAGATTCCCCTCGCCAGGCCGGAATGTAGAACCAGCCCCGACCCACGCCACCCACGCCTTTGCTTGGCCGGGCCACTCAGAAGCGCGGAACGGCGGGGCTGCGCTGAGGTTTCGGACTAGGGGGAACCAAGCCTGTGGCCAGACCGCTAGCATCCCGCTGCCCCTCCGCCTTCGCCCGAAATCCCCCGGGCCCAGAGCTGCAGGGCCCGGCCCTCGGAGTCCCCGCCCCCAGCCCTCCCAGCCGTGGGCGGGGATGTAATGGGAACCAGATGGGGCTGGGAGGAACCGAGGGGGGAGGGCGAAAGGCCGGCGGGCTCCTCGAAGGCGCGCCTCCCTCCAGCTCCTCCGGAGGAAGCCACGTCGGACGACCTTCCACTAGACTCCCTCGGGCAATGGAAGGTCCCCTAATAGACGACCCCAGAAAGGGTATCATCTTAATTTTTCCCACACGGAATTGCCAAGTAGGGTTCTCACCCTTAAAGAGTACAAGTAGAACAAGGGGGGTACCCCCAACTCTTCCTGACCTATGCGCTGACAAAACCGTGACGCGTCTCATCTACACGGACACCAAAGTAGTGGCTCCTAGCATAATCCGCCCATCTCCTGGTCCCCAAACTTCGGCAACGTTTCGAGACAAGGATTAAGGCAGGTTAAGTTTCCGAGCGTGGCCTCCTCAAATTACAGATTTGCGGGCCGACGAAGGGCGCCCAGATAACGAAAGGATTCGCGTAGAGTCCCACGCTGTCAGATCTGGCCGCAGTGCACACACAGGAATCGCACACCCCAAGCTTTCACCAACTTTTCCGGGCTCACTCCTAACATTCACACACACAGCACCGCAAGGCCCGGCTATGGACAGTGGGCGTCCGCGTAGCTCTTTGGGCGCGTGTGCACGTCCGTGCGCTTCTGTGTCTTTGTGTACCTAAGCGTGGTTGTGAAACTCCGCTCTCAGCTTAGAGGGGTAGGAGTAGGAGGAAGTAGGAATGTCGCCGGCGGGGCGCTCACGTGGGTACGTGGGCGCGGAGAGGGCCGGCTGTGCATCCGGCGTGGGCGGCACGGAGCGAACTCGCCCCGCCCGCTGGGCCTCCGAGCCGGCCCTCCACAACCCGGCCTCCATCACCCGGGTCCCTAACTCGGCGCCCCGGCTGAGTCCCCGCCCCCACCTTCTGTTCCACACCTCCTTCCCCCAGTCTCCGCCTCTCTCGGTCGCAGCCGCCGCGTCTCCGCGGTCGAGGGACTCCAGCGCCCGCCCCCCGCCTCTGCCCCCGCCCCCGCCCCCGGCTGTGCCCACGCCCTCCGCCCGGCAGCCCGGCAGCCTGCGCCGAGCGGGCTTCGCTCCCCGTGCGTCCTGCGGGGGCGGAGGCGCGGAGAGGCTGCAAGCGCAGCCGGGGAGGGGGGGGCAGAGGCACAGACAGAGGCGCGGAGGCTCGGAGAGAGAAGACGTGGAGGGAGGGACGGAGCCTGGACAGCGGTGGACACGGCATCGTGTGCGGGAAAGAGCACAGCCCGCGACAGGCGCCTAGCACCGGGCACCAAGCGGGGCAGCCAGCCCGGGTGGTCCCCGGCTGTCCATGCACAGGGCGCCTTCCCCCACAGCCGAGCAGCCGCCGGGCGGAGGGGACAGCGCCCGCCGGACCCCGAAGCCGAGACTCAAGTTAGTAGGCAAAGGGAGGCGTCGGGGAGTGGAGATGGGTGGAGCTGGACTCGGGATTGGGGTCCGGAGGGTGGAGGTCGTGGAGAGGACGTGAGGAAGTGGGACGGGGGTGGGGGGTGGAGACATAGAAAAGGGGGTGCGTCTTCGAATTAGGGGACCCTGGGAACAGGCAAGGATTTGATAAAGCTGGATCTGAAAGAGGAATACCTAATTCTCCAATTCTGGTTTACTCTGTGGGTTTGACCTATGAGCCCCCTACAAAGAATGTGGGAGCCCCCAAGCTCCAGGGGAAGCCCAGAAGCTTGAGTTGACAATAGTGCTGGGAGGGGTTGGGGGGCGCTCAGCAGGCTCAGTCTTTCTGGCACGGAGCGTGTGGCTCCGGGGTCCAGAAGAAGCCGGTACCTTTGAAATAAAGGCAGGGGATGTCTCAGGCGTTCCCTGCCATATTTGTCCATTTATTCCCAGAGTCTAGAGGGGAGTATCGATGTGCAGCCCCTCACCCAAAAGGCCTTGAGCCGTACCCCCACTCGCTCGAAGCTGTGGGTGGAAAATAAGGGAGAGGAGTCGGCAAGAGCCCCAGGGCGGTTTTCCGCCCACTGACGCTACCACTGTGGGAGTATGTGGGGGCGGAACAGCCCCAGAGCAGAACAATTGAAGTGTCCCTCCCCTTTTGCGGGCCCCTGAGCTGAAGGCCTATAGAGCAAGAAGAGAATGTCACTGCTAGAATGGGGGCAGCTGAGGGGGCCTAGGCAGCCTGGAAGGGAGAAGTCCTGGCAGGGAGAGAACAAAGGTTCATTAAGAATGCCTAGTCCTTGCGGAAAGCCAGAAAGCCGAGGGGACAGGATCAGGGATCCACCTGGCTCAGTGAATGGCAAGGCCAGGGAAGGGCCACACCCCTCCCTCTCAGCCACCTGGGCAAAGAGTGAAGCTGGCCAGCAGTGGCCGCCAGTGTCTGCTGTGGGGAGAATAAGGGTCCTGCATTCACCTTAGTGTGGGATGTCTCCTCAATTAATGGTGAGGCCGCTGGTGTTTAGGGTGGAAGGTAAAGATTGTGTTTGGGTAAAAGGGAGGTCCAGCCGTCCCATGGGTTTGCTGAATAGCCTCAGAGTTCAAGGTCTTCTTGCCCACACCAGAAGGGTACCTGCAGAGACAGGGCACTGACTGGCCTTTGGTACTTCTGGCTAGTCTGAGATGGCATTGCCTCTGGGCAGAAGACCATTCAAATGAGGGAGGGGGAAGAGAAGTAGGCAGGGAAGAGAGAACAATTACTAGTGTGGGTTGGTACCCAGGAGGGGGCCTTGCACTGACTACCTCTCTTTGCCCTTCCTTCTCAGGCCCAGTGCCTGCAACATGGCACTGCCTCGGACTCTGGGGGAGCTGCAGCTGTACCGGGTCCTGCAACGCGCTAACCTCCTTTCCTACTACGAAACCTTCATCCAGCAGGGAGGGGACGACGTGCAGCAGCTGTGCGAGGCCGGCGAGGAGGAGTTTCTAGAGATCATGGCACTTGTGGGCATGGCCACCAAACCTCTACATGTCCGTCGCCTGCAGAAGGCACTTAGAGAGTGGGCCACCAATCCAGGGCTCTTCAGTCAACCAGTGCCTGCTGTGCCTGTCTCTAGCATCCCGCTTTTCAAGATCTCTGAGACTGCGGGTAGCCGGAAAGGGAGCATGAGCAATGGGCATGGCAGCCCAGGGGAAAAGGCAGGCAGTGCCCGCAGTTTTAGCCCCAAAAGCCCCCTTGAACTTGGAGAAAAGCTGTCACCACTGCCTGGAGGACCCGGGGACCCCCGGATCTGGCCAGGACGGAGCACTCCAGAGTCAGACGTTGGGGCAGGAGGAGAAGAGGAGGCAGGCTCGCCCCCCTTCTCCCCACCTGCAGGGGGAGGAGTCTCTGAGGGAACTGGGGCTGGGGGGTTGGCAGCAGGTGGGGCTACAGGTGGTCCAGAAAGACTGGAGCCAGAGATGGTACGAATGGTGGTGGAAAGTGTGGAGAGGATCTTCCGGAGCTTCCCCAGGGGGGATGCTGGGGA
Source organism: Perodicticus potto (assembly GCA_963574655.1). Taxonomy (NCBI): domain Eukaryota; kingdom Metazoa; phylum Chordata; class Mammalia; order Primates; family Lorisidae; genus Perodicticus; species Perodicticus potto. Next base: position 8,087 of record CAUYRH010137541.1, on the reverse strand, counting down.
GGTCACATCCCTGTTGAAGCTGAATAAGAAGCTGGCACGGAGCGTGGGGCATATCTTTGAGATGGATGATAATGACAGCCAGAAGGAGGAGGAAATTCGCAAATACAGCATCATCTATGGCCGCTTTGACTCCAAGCGGCGAGAGGGCAAGCAGCTTAGCCTGCATGAGGTGAGTACCTGGGGCTAACCAGGATTGCCCTTGACTCCCAGGCTTCATCCCACTTAACGAGAATTCTGACATCCTCTAACTCTGTTTCATTGACGCTTGGCCACGCCCCCAGGGCCTGACCCCTTTCCCACACCCAACCCCAGCTGCTGAGGTTGGGAAGTAGAGATACAGGTGAGAGCCCAACTGCACATCTCCATGTCACTCAGGACCTCACAGCAGTGGGGGTGGCCCCGGGCATTCCTCGGAAGCTGTGGGTGCTGATCTCTGCCTTCCTCCCTCAAAAGCTTCTGTGTAGTGTTAAAACCAAATCCAGCCTCCAATGGGTGGGCCTCACCTGTCTGCTGGTGAAGGGGTGTGAGGAGGACATCTGTGTGAGGCAGTATGGTTCTCACTGTTCTGGCTGCCGCCTCTCCACAGCTCACCATCAATGAGGCTGCCGCCCAGTTCTGCATGAGGGACAACACACTCTTGCTGCGGAGAGTGGAGCTCTTCTCCCTGTCCCGCCAAGTGGCCCGAGAAAGCACCTACTTGTCCTCCTTGAAGGGTTCCAGGTGAGACCCTTTCCTCAGGTCCTTTCTGGGTTGGAATTCTGCCAAGGAGTTGGATTCCGTCCTAATCTCCCCCTCAGGTGGCTCTCGGCCTGCTTCCCACTCACTTGCATGTCCAGCTTTTGGCCAAATCAGTTTATCTGAGGTCTAGTCCCTTCCCCATCCATCTTAGGTTCCTCCGGCCTCCCACAACAATAGTGCTTGAGGTAGAAACTCCTACCCAGCTATCTTTTTTGCAAAGTTTTTAAATAATGCATGGTCCTAGACAGATGCTGTGCCCTGCTCATCCGGTGGCCCTCCCCAGCCTCACCATCCTTTTCATTCTTTTTTCTCTTTGCAGGCTCCACTCTGAAGAACTGGGAGGCCTCCCACTAAAGAAGCTGAAACAGGAGGTGTGTTTTCCAGGGTACACGTAGGGAGGCAGGGCAGCCTTCCCCCACCTTGTCCCTTGCCAGATCCTCATTTCCCCATTTGGGACATCCACAGGTTGGAGAACAGAGTCACCCTGAAATCCAGCAGCCTCCCCCAGGCCCTGAGTCCTACGTACCCCCATACCGCCCCAGCCTGGAGGAAGATAGCGCCAGCCTGTCTGGGGAGAGTCTAGATGGACACTTGCAGGGTATGTTTCCAAACACTTCTTTCTTTACTGGGATCAAGAGGGGGTTGGAGGGTGGGAGGAGCAAGCTAAGAGGCAACTGCCTGGAACCCGGTTGGGAGTCCTGGCTGGATGGGGGCAGAAGTTTCTATGGGTCTGGCTGTGTGGTTGAGGGTGGGGGTTCCCTTGGCTGCAGCCCCTTGCCTGACCAGTGCCCATGCCCACAGCTGTGGGGTCATGCCCAAGGCTGACGCCGCCCCCTGCTGACCTGCCTCTGGCATTGCCAGCCCATGGGCTATGGAGCCGCCACATCCTGCAGCAGACACTGATGGACGAGGGGCTGCGGCTCGCCCGCCTCGTCTCCCATGACCGCGTGGGCCGCCTCAGCCCCTGTGTGCCTGCAAAGCCACCTCTCGCAGGTGAGGCTGCCAGCAGTGCTGTCCCCAAGCACCCTAGCCACCCAAGCCCCACACAGCAATCCTAGTGTCCTGGGGCTAGGTGGGAAGAAGAGGGAAATGGTCGCCACAGACAGCAGTAGAAAGTCAGGCTCCAGCCTACCAGGCTGTGGACTGAGGAGAGAAGGACCCTGCCGTTCCCACAGGGGAGAGAGACTGGTCCTAATGCAGATCTGTGAAGGGGGAGCTGGGGGGAAGCCAGTGCAGAGAATGGCGGGTGAAGGGGAGCAGGAAGGAGGTCGCTGGGCCAGATGTTTCATCAGTGCGAGAGGAAGGAGCAGGCTAGGAGTTGTGGAGGTGAGGTTGCCGGCTTGGAAGAAGAGGAGCCCAAAGGGGGATGTTTTGTGTGTGGAAGGGGGAAGAAAGAGTGGGCAGGCAGAGGGCTGGGCAGCGGCTGGGCTGAGAGTGACGCAGCAGACAAAGCCACCAACCCTGGCTCGGTATTTTTAAACCGTGTGTGGGTGGGAAGTGGGGGCGGGGACTAGAAGGGGGCTCTTCTTGAGGGAGGAGCAGGGAGGCCAGCTTCCTGTGTTCCCCCTGATTTGGCTACCAGAAAGCCTAGGGGGCCGTGGTAGGGTGGGTGGGGCCTGGGAGGGGACCAGGCATGAATGGGGGTGGCAGAGCCTGAGGAGGGGGGAGGGGGAGAGGTCAGAGCCAAACCGCCCCCGCAGCTCCTGACAGAACCAGAAATTCCAGCAGAACGGAGGCGGGAGAGACATACAGAGACAGAGAGCTACACACAGCCAGAAAGGGGAGAGGGGCTGCACACCCATGGGTATGGAACCCCCTCATACGTTTGCACTGGGCCAGAGGCAGTAATTCGATAACCTGAGCTCATCTTCACAGCTTTCTTTCCCAAACCCTGCTGTCTCCATCCTTCATTCCTCCAGTTCTCCTAACTGATTCTTTTTCTCCCCACAGAGTTCGAGGAAGGGCTGCTGGACCGCTGCCCTGCTCCAGGTCCCCATCCCGCTCTGGTGGAAGGTCGCAGGAGCAGTGTAAAAGTGGAGGCTGAGGCCAGCCGGCAGTGAGGGGTGGACTGGTGTCTTCAGACCCAGGACCCCAACTTCTGGTTCACACAGACCCCACTCTCTTCACCCCCGGAACCTAGTCACAACCCTGGATCCTTCCGCTGCCCTTCTCCTGCCTCCCCTTCTGCTCCATGGACATAAGACTATGGGGCTTCAAGCAATAATGAGCAGGGGCCTGGCGAGAAGACACAAGGAGGGTGCGTGGTGCCCCTCACCCTACGCAGAGCCAGGGGCAAGGACTTTTGTCTCCAGGGCATTTGGGTTTCTCCCTCCCTCAGAGCACACCCCCATTCTCTAGGCTTGCACCAGTGGTGTGAGCATTGGACTCAGTTTGGACACGGGGAGAAAGTGGGACTTCCCTGAGAAGGTCCAACAGCTAAAAATGGCAGCATTTCACCCCCAAACTGGGGACCTGGGAACACTGGACTTGCTCCTTCTCCCCTTCCTTACCTGTTTTTGTGCTTCTAGTTGGTTTCTTTAATTTAACAAGTGCACAGTTTGCCCCCCCTTTCCCATCATCCTCAGCGGTTCTTTCCCTCCTGCCCTGGGGGGGGAGGGCGGGCAGTGGATGTGAGACCCCTTCACTGACTCCCAAGCCCCTCAGGAGGCCTGGGTCAGACTCAGGGTCTCCCCCAGCTGGGGGTGGGGCTGCAGCACCTGTCTGAGCAGTAGAGCACCTTTCTTTTCAGATTGTGTACAGTAGATTATTTATTTTGTTATTTTGGAATAAAATTTATTTTACGGCTTAGGATCTATAGTCCCTCCTTATGAGGGAGAAAGGGTGGCATGGAATGGGGAGTGAAGGGAAGATGGCAGTGGGTGGGAGGCAGAAAAGATGGAGCGGGCAGGACCCCTACTGTACTGAGGGCCGCAAGGTTGGGCCTGGACTCTGCCCCCCTTTCTCCCAGGCAGTATTGGAGGTGTTGAGCTATGTGCTGATGTCATCACCACGTAGAGCCATTTGGTCATGGTCAAAACTGAGTACATCTGTGTTAGTACATGGTCAGAGAGGCCAGCACACTCACTGGTATCTGTGCAATATCGTCCATCCTCCTAAATTGTGTTATTGCACAGGCAAAAGCAGACTGACACCTGTTCTATGTGGGCATAGCATGTACAACTAGCTTATGTGCCATCTATATCTTAACAGGTCTCAGGTATACACATCTCACACAGCTGTACACAAACTCCGCCCTTGTCTTGCACAACCTCATACATGTACCAAAATCTCCATCTGGCTGATGGGAATTTGGAGCTCGGGGGGATTTTTTAATCTGGGCAAAACCCTTGTCAGTAATCATGTGTCCAGACTCTTCCTCTCCTCCCAACCAGGGTCCCCTGAACTGCTTCCCCATTCAGCAGGGCTGGACCCAGTTCCCTCTCTCCCTGGCCTCTAGTGCAAATGGGTCTGCGTGTTTCCGCATACGTGTCTGGGGTCTTGGCTTGGAGAGTAGAGAAGCCTTCCGTGCCCTAACCTGTGCTCCTGCCCAGCACCCCTCCTGCTCAACCCCACCTTCCATGGCAAGCTGTGTGCATGTGTGTTCTCCAGGTGCAGGCATGTTGGGGTGTGTCTCACTTTGGAGCCTGAACTTCCCTTCTATAGCTGGAAGGAGGTGGAAGGGGGTGGGATTCATTGGCTCCACCCACCATGCATTCTCCTGGCAGTCTTTACCTCCTGACTGAGGAGTAGATGGGGACAGGAGGACACCCTCCCCACCTACAGCTTGGCAGGAGCATGAGCAGGTATCCAGAGCAGGTCCATGGGGTATAGAAGAGCTGCTTCTCTGGGCTCCCTCTCCAGCTGGGATCACCAACTGTGGTTGGCCCTTAGGTCCAGGTGGGACAGTGAGATCCCAGACTGCCCATAGAGGGAGGGCTGCAGGAGGGGCTGAGCGCCCAAGGACTCTCCTCCTGACTCCCCTTGCCCTTCCAGGAGAAGCTTGGTGAGGTCCTGTTCCGTGGGAGGCAGGAGAGGAGGGAACATGTCTTCACCGATCCTGCAAGATGGGGAGAAGCAATGGAGTATGTGTGACACCCACTCCCCTAGCCTATCCAGCCACCACCCCCAGGGCAACACTCACCAGGTACCCTGAGGAAACCCTCCCACTGGCTGGCTCAGGCAGCTGTCTTCTGCCATGGTAACATCTGGGCAGAGCAGAGGCTCAGGATTGGACACTGTGTGCTTCTGAGGCTGGCATTGGAGCAGGCCCCTGCCAGGAACCGGGGCAGGAAGTAAGGAGGAGCCAGGGTAGGGTCAGGCAAGAATGGGAATACAGAGACACGAGGGGCTTTATCACTCACTGGGGGTGAGACTGGTCGAAGGGCAGGCTCATCTGGTTCAGGCTGGCGGGGATCTGCAGGTGAGGCCTAGAAGCAAGAAGGAGTACAGTCATAGGCGGGATGGATGACAAAGGCAGGGTAAGGCAAAGTCAAGATCACTGAGGAAGGAAACAAGTTCCAGCTCCTGATCCTGACCACTTAGCTGCTCATGACTGCCTGGCCTTGGGCAAGCTAGCTCTGTGCTCTGAGGTCAGTCTTCTCATCTGTTAAGATGGGAAGTGGGAGCTCACACCTGTAATCCTAGCACCCTGGGAGGCCGAGGCAGGTGGACTGCCTGAACTCAAGAGTTCAAGACTAGCCTGAGCAAGAATGAAACCCTGTCTCTACTAAAAATAGAAAACCTAGCCAGGCATTGTGGCAGGTCCCTGTAGTTACTCGGGAGGCTGAGACAAGAGGATAGCTTGAGCCCAAGAGACTGAAGTTACTGTGAGCTGTGAACCATGCACTCTATCCAGGGCATCAAAGTCAGATTCTGTCTCAAAAAAAAAGTGGGGAGGGCTGAAAAGTCCCTACTGCACAAATGTGCACAGTGACACGGGGTTCAGGTCAGCACAGATTGGGAACAGCAGGCTATACCACCAAGGCTCAGCAGTCAGCTCCATCTAGGCTGTGTAGGCACACTCTCTGAAGCTCCCACCACAAAATTGCCTAGGGTCTGCTTTCTCAGAATGGGCCTGTTGTTAAAGGACACACGACACAAACACTTGAATGGATTTTGCTGTGAGCCAGTCAATGACCTCAGCTTTACACATACGAACTCACTTAACCTGCACAATAATCCCATGAGGCAGAGATTATCATCATTATTATCCCCATTTTACAGATGAAGCACCAGAGGTTACATAATTTGCTCAAAGTAAGTGGCAGAGCTGGAATTTAAACCCAGGCAGTCTGGACATTACTGTCTAAGTAGAATGCACAGTAAAAGAAGAAAGGGCCTTGGAATTTGCTGCTGCTTCTTCGCACAAAAGCCTCTTCCGACAAATTCAAGTGCCCATCCAGCCCCCGAAGTATCTACCCTCCATCCCCAAGAAGCTCTAACTTACTCCTGGAAGGCTGGCAGGACACTGACTGATTCTTCTTGAGAGAGGCCTTGATACGAGGGGATGGAGTGAGAGTGTGGTGGGTACACCTGGGGCCTGGAGAAAGAAAAAAGATCCTCTAATGCCAGCCCTCTCCCTGGACACTCCGACACCCTGCCTTAGGAAGGGGAATCTCTCTCATGGGAACAAAACTTCCCAGCTCAGCCCCCAATGCCAGCTCTCCCATGCTGAAAGCCGTTAGCACAGGCTGCTCCTGTTCCCATCTCTCTAGCTCCTTACACCGTATCTGGGCCAAGCTGCATGCTCATGGAGGAGTCAGGGGCCATCCCAAGGTCATAAGAGGGCACCATAGTAGGCATCTGGGGCTCTGGGGCAGGAAGAGGCTGATCCCTGGAGGAGAGAAGGAGGCATACGTGACTGACCACAGGTTGCTGCCACCACTCCTTCCTGCAGGTAGGTACCAGCCCTGGACCCCACCCACCATCCACACCACCACTCGCCTTTCCACAGTCATCTTGATGGTAGCTGGGACGTAACCCCTGCCATCCTTACCCATCTGTTCAGCTGTTGTGGGAAGGAAAAAGAGCCATGGAGTGCTCTGGGGTTAGGAAAGAAAGGAGGCAGAAAAGGCAGACATGGCTGACAGGCAGCAGAAGTGCGTGGACAAAAGGTAGGAGAAAGGTCGGGAGGGACCGACACACAATGGGTGGGGAGAGGAGTCATCTGGGAGCAGGGAGGAGGTGGGTGTCAGGAAGGAATCAGAGCTGCCAGCTCCAGCTCACGCTTGTAGTGGCTCCGGAAAGCTTCATCCTTGGGTTTCTTGGGGTAGAGATTTTTGAGCTGAGCAAGATCCCTGATTCGGTCCCCTAGGGAGCGAATGGACAGGTCTTTGGCAGAAAACGGCTGGATGTTCTCTATCTGTGGGGAGCCTACAAGAGGAAGGAGTCTCTGAGTCCCCCTGTCTGATGTTCTCACCCGTCCCCAGTCAACACACAGCTCCTACCATTCTCAATGCATCACAGAGGGACAGGGGACGTAGGGTGGGGATCCTGAGTGGGGGAGACCAGTAGGAGCCCTCCCCACAGAACTCACGGAGAGAAGGTAGAAGTTTACACCACAGAGGGAAGAGAGAGTTGGACCTTAGGAAAACCTTCCTAAAGATCAGGGTTGGCAGCAAGGAAGGCCAGGATATTCATTTCCCAGAAGAACACTCAGAGGGCACAGGCACAGAAGCAGAGGACTGGCTGGGGTGACCTCACCATCCTGACCCCGGATGACATGGGCAATGGTGATGCCCCCAATCTCTGAGTCACTGAAGCGGAGGAGAAAGGTTCCATCGGGCTCGTTGAGAAGAAGGTTAGTAACATATTGTTTGCTGATGAAGCCAATGATCAGCCTAGCCAGGATGAAGGAGAGGAGAGGGGTGTGGTCGCTGGGCATAGGGAGCTGGAGACATAGCTGCTCCGGCCACCTGGGTCAGGGACTCACCGGTCTGACCAGTAGCTCCGTAGACAGCGTTTGGTGAGGTCTAATACACCATCGAACCACTGCCAAAAGGTAAAGCCACGGCCCAGCAGGATCTCCTGAGGGGACAGGAAGCTGGCATGAGGAGCAAGCAGAGCTGAAGTCTGACTGGGGTGGGCTCTAGTCTTTGAGTGCCCACACAACAGAAGCCCAGAGCTGAGGAAGCAAACTGGATCTGAGACCTCACCCATAATGACAGCCAACACCAGTGCTTACCATGTGCCAGGCACTAGTCCAACCATTTCTTTCTTTCTTTTTTTTTTGAGACAGAGCCTCAAGCTGTCACCCTGGATAGAGTGCTGTGGCATCACAGCTCACAGCAACCTCCAATTCCTGGGCTCAAGCGAGTCTCCTGCCTCCGCCTCCCAAGTAGCTGGGACTA
>CAUYRH010137537.1:0-10235 GCA_963574655.1 Perodicticus potto | reverse complement strand
GAGACAGAGCCTCAAGCTGTCGCCCTGGATAGAGTGCCGTGGCATCACAGCTCACAGCAACCTCCAATTCCTGGGCTCAAGCGAGTCTCTTGCCTCCGCCTCCCAAGTAGCTGGGACTACAGGCGCCCGCCACAACACCCGGCCTTTTTTTTTTTGGTTGCAGCCGTCATTGTTGTTTGGCAGGACCGGGCTGGATTCGAACCCGCCAGCTCAGGTGTACGTGGCTGGCACCTTAACCTGTTGAGCCACAGGCGCCGAGCCTAAGTTCACTTTTACTTGATTTTGCCAACATGTTTTAAAGCAATTCCAAGCCTTGAGTCATTTGTCTATGTCTCTACTTACACATCTCCAAAGACTACAGAGATTTTCATCTACAAACATGGTGTGTTAACTCTATTCAGACTTCTCCCAGCTGCCTCCAAATTGGCTTCTTTATGTTCAACGTGTTAAAATCAGGTTCCCATTTGGTTTTCATGTCCTTTAAATCTCTCTTTATCCTCCTCCTTCTTTTTTTTAGTTTTTATTTATTTATTTATTTTGTAGAGACAGAGTCTCACTTTATCGCCCTCGGTAGAGTGCCGTGGCGTCACACAGCTCACAGCAACCTCCAATTCCTGGGTTTAGGCGATTCTCTTGTCTCAGCCTCTTGAGTAGTTGGGACTACAGGCACCCGCCACAATGCCCAGCTATTTTTTTGTTTTGCAGTTCGTCTGGGGTGGGGTTTGAATACTGATACACCCTCAGTATATGGGGCTGGTGCCCTACCCACGGAGCCACAGGCGCTGCCCATCCTCCTTTTTTTTATTGTGGTAAAATATATATCATATAACATTTATCATCTAAGCCATTAATCATCCACAGCTCAGCAGTATGAAGTATATTCACGTTGTTGTGCAACAATCACCACCCTTCATCTCTAAAACTTTCTCATCTTTCCAAATTGCAACTGTCCCCATTAAACACTAACTTCCCATCTCTCTTCCCCACCAGCCCATGGCATCCATCTACTTTCTGTCTCTGTGAATGTCAACTCCAGAGCCCTCGTGTAAGTGGAATCACTTAATACTTGTCTTTCTGTGATGGGCTTATTTCACCAAACGTTCTAAAGATTCATCCATGTTGTAGCATGTGTCAGAATTTCCTTCCCTTTTTAGGCTGGATAATACCCCAATGTGTGGACGGACCAGGTTTTGTTTATCCATTTTTCTCTTATTGGAACTTGGGTTGTCCCCCTTTGGGCTGTTGTGAATAGGGCAGCTACAAACATTCATGCATAAGCATTTATACAAGTACCTGTTCACTATTTTTTTTTTTTTTTTTTTTTGTAGAGACAGAGTCTCACTTTATCACCCTCGGTAGAGTGCCGTAGCGTCACACAGCTCACAGCAACCTCCAACTCCTGGGCTTAGGTGATTCTCTTGCCTCAGCCTCCCGAGTAGCTGGGACTACAGGCGCCTGCCACAACGCCCGGCTACTGTTCACTATTCTTTTGGGTCTACACTTAGAGGCAGAATTGTTGGGTCATATAGTTACTCTATGTTTAATTTTTTTTTTTTTTTGAGATAGATTCTTACTCTGTCACCTAGGGTAGAGTGCTGTGGCATCATAGCTCACAGCAACCTCAAACTCTTGGGCTTGAGCAATCCTCTTGCTGCAACTTCCCAAGTAGCTGGGATTACAGGCGCCCTCCAACAATGCCTGGCTAGTTTTAGAGCCTGCATAATACTTCATTGTATGTGCAACCTGACATTGACTTAACCACTTAACCAGATCCCTCTGGTGGACAAGTAGGTTCTAGTGTTTTCCATGCAGCAGTGGAGATTCTAGTACTTCACTGCTATGATCTGAATATTTGTTTTTCCACCCCTCAAATTCATATGTTGAACTTAATCTCAATCCCTAATGTGATAACAAGTGGTGGCCCCTTAGGGAGGTGATTGGATCATGAGTTCAGGACCTTCATGAATGAGGATAGTGCCTTTATAAAAAAGGTTGAACAGGCGCCTGTGGCTCAAGCAGCTAGGGCGCCAGCCACATACACCTGAGCTGGCAGGTTCGAATCCAGCCTGGGCCTGCCAAACAACAATGATGACTGCAACCAAAAATTGGCCGGGCATTGTGGTGGGCGCCTGTAGTCCCAGCTACTTGGGAGGCGGAGGCAGGAGACTCGCTTGAGCCCAGGAGTTGGAGGTTGCTGTGAGTTGTGATGCCACAGCAATCTACCTAGGGCGATTGAGGCTCTGTCTCAAAATAAAAATAAAAATAAAAAATAAAAAAGGTTGAACAGGGCTGGGTGAGGTGGCTCATGCCTTTAATTTTAGCACTCTGGGAGGCCGAAGCAGGAAGATCCCTTGAACTCAGGGAGTTGGAGACCAGCCTGAGCAACAGCAAGACACGGTCTCTACTAAAAATAGAAAAGTGAGGTGAGAGTTGTGGAGGGCATCTCTAGTCCCAGCTACTCAGGAGGCTGCAGTAAGAGGATAACTTGAGCCCAGGAGTTTGAAGTTGCTGTGAGCTATGATGGTGCCACTGCACTCTAGCCTGGGCAACAGAGTGAAATAATTGTCTCCAAAAAAAAAAAAAAGGGCGGCGCCTGTGGCTCATTGAGTAGGGTGCCACATATACTGAGGGTGGTAGATTCAAACCTGGCCCTGGCTGAATTGCCAAACAAACAAAAAAATAGCTGGGTGTTGCGGCAGGCACCTGTAGTCCCAGCTACTCGGGAGGCTGAGGCAAGAGAATCGCCTAAGCCCAGGAGTTGGAGGTTGCTGTGAGCTGTGTGACGCCATGGCAACTCTACCAAGGGTGATGAGGTAAGACTCTGTCTCTACAAAAAAAAAAAAAAAAGAAAGAAAGAATTGAAAGGAGTGTGTTTTGCTCATTCCTCCATGCGAGGACACACAGAAGGTGCCATCCATGAGGAATAAGTGCTCGCCAGACACCAAATCTGCTGGCACATTGATCTTGGACTTTCCAGTCTCCAGAACCATGAGCAATATATTTCTATTGTTTATAAGATAAAGTATTTTGTTTTAGCAGCCCTAACAAACTGAGTAGTGTAGTAAGACCCTGTTTCTACAAATATATATATATATATATATTTTATTAAATCATAGCTATGTACATTAATGTAATCATGGGGTTACAAAAATATTTTTTTTTAATTATCTAGGCATATTGGCATATCTGTAGTCCCAGCTATGCAGGAGTTGGAGGCAGGAGGATCACTTGGGCCCAGGAGGGTTACAGTGAGCTATGATCATACCACTGCATTCTAGATTCGGTGAATAAAAAAAAAAAAGTTGTCACGCCTGGCACAATGGCTTATGCCTATAAACCTAATACTCCTGGGGCACAGGGTAGAAGGATTGCTTGAGCTCAGAAGTTTGAGGCCAGCCTGAGCTAGAAGGAGACCTTGTTTCTGCTAAAAATAGGAAACTTAGCTAGGCGTTGTGGCAGGTGCCTAAAGTCCGGGCTACTCGGGAGGCTGAGTAGGAGGATTTCTTGAACCCAAGAGTTTGAGGTTGCTATGAACTAAGCTGACGGCCATGGCATTCTAACCTGAGCCACAGAGTGAGACTCAGTCTCATTAAAAAAAAAAAAAAAGTAGGCTCAGCGCTTGTGGCTCAACAGGCTAAGGCGCCAGCCACATACACCTGAGCTAGCGAGTTCGAATCCAGCCGGGACCCGCCAAATAACGACGGCTGCAACCAAAAAATGGCCAGGAGCTGTGGCGGGCGCCTGTAGTCCCAGCTATTTGGGAGGCAGGGGCAGGAGACTCGCTTGAGCCCAGGAATTGGAGGTTGCTGTGAGCTGTGATGCCACAGCACTCTATGTAGGGTGACAGCTTGAGGCTCTGTCTCAAAAAAAAAAAAAAAGAAAAAAAAAAGTTGTCTTATGAGTTGTTGGTTCATAATCGTTCCCAGTTTCATTGGGATCTTTCTTTGAAATTGTTGGCCTTCCAAGAATAGTTCAGATATTCCTGAAATTCACTCAGGCCAAGAAGACAGCAGGTCTCCTATTCGTAAGGGGGAAGCCAAAGACAACCAGAGGAAAACACCCATAAAGTAAAATACACCTGAGAAAAGAAGGAACGTGGCTATGACATTTGTGAAAGAGCCCATTGGGAAAGCCACTGTAGCATCCCTGGAAACTGAAGTTTGAGCCAAGATCTGAAGGTGGTAGCCAGTGAGGAGTGTGGGAAACAGCACTCCAAGCAAAAGGAACAGCCTGTACAAAGACCCTGAGACCAGGAGATGCTATACTCTCTATTTCTTTTTTTGAGACAGAGTCTCACTTTGTCACCCTCAGTAGAGTGCTGTGGCATAATAGCTCACCACAACCTCAAACTCTTGAGCACAGTGATCCTCTTGCCTCACCTCCCAAGTAGCTGGGACTACAGGCACCCACCACAACGCCTGGCTAATTTTTAGAGATGAGGTGTCACTCTTGCTCAGGCTGGTCTCAAACTCTTGAACTCAAGCAATTCACTGGCCTTGGCCTCCCAGAGTGCTAGGATTACAGGCACGAGCCACCACGCCAGGCCTGCTATGTGCTTTTGAATAACAGAAAGAAGTTTATTTCAGACAGGACAGAGGGCCAAGGAGGGTGTGGCATGAGTGAGGGAGACTGTCATCAGGGCTGGATCACACCAACCTCAGAGGTCTGCGGAAGGAGGAGTTTATTTAAGCTCCTGGCAAGGGAGAAAGTGGGCATGTTTCGAACACAGGAAAGAGGCGAGTAGTTCTGAGATTTGAAAAGACACTAGTCACATGGTGATCTTCGTTTTGTTTTTAAGACATCTGATGCTACTAAATGGAAGCTTTTTTATTATTTATTAATAGTTTATTATTGCTCAGGAAACAGGATGTAATTTGAAAAACACGAGGTCTGGTCTTTAGTGAGTGTGCCCCAGGGAATTTGTTTCTGGACACAGGAGATCAGAGAGAGGGCCAAGAGCCTGATATTTAAAAGCAGCTGTATTAGTCAAGGTTTTTCTTTTCTTTTCTTTTTTTTTTTTTGAGACAGAGCCTCAAGCTGTCACCTTGGATAGAGTGTCGTGGCATCACAGCTCACAGCAACCTCCAATTCCTGGGCTCAAGCGAGTCTCCTGCCTCCGCCTCCCAAGTAGCTGGGACTACAGGCGCCCGCCACAACGCCCGGCCATTTTTTGGTTGCTGCCACCATTGTTGTTTGGCGGGCCCAGGCTGGATTCGAACCCGCCAGCTCAGGTGTATGTGGCTGGCGCCTTAGCCCGTTGAGCCACAGGCGCCGAGGCTTAGTCAAGGTTTTTCAAAGAAACAGAACAAATAGCACATTTATGGATATTTAGAAAGAGCTTTATGGAGGCCGAGATGTCCCACAATCTACTATCTGCAGATGGAGACTCAGGAAGCTGAAGGTGCAATTTAAATCCAAGCCAGTAATATAAATCTTAGTCTAATGCAAAAGCCCAAGAACCAGGAGTGGCAATGTCCAAGGGCAAGAGAAGATAGATGTCCAAGCTCAAAAAGAAGAGGGAGCAAATCTCTCCTCTGCCTTTTTTTTTTTTTTTTCTATTGTTGTTTTTTTTTGTAGAGACAGAGTCTTACTTTATCACCCTCAGTAGAGTGCTGTGTCATCACACAGCTCACAGCAACCTCCAACTCCTGGGCTTAGGCGATTCTCCTACCTCAGCCTCCCCAGTAGCTGGAATCACAGGCGCCTGCCACAACGCCCAGCTATTTTATTGTTGCAGTTCGGCGGGGCTGGGTTTGAACCCGCTACCCTCAGTATATGGGGCCGGCACCTTACTGACTGAGCCACAGTCGCTGCTCTCCTCTGCCTTTTTGTTAAATCCAGTCCTGGATGCCTGACTACATTGGAGGGAGGATCTCCCACAAATGCTAATGCTAAAACCTCTCTGGAAACACTGTCATAGACACATGCAGAAATAATGTTTTACTAGCTAGGTGGGCTTCTGTTAGCATAGGCAATTGACACATAAAATTAACCCCCAACACCTTCCTTAACCTTGAGCATTCCGTGGGGTGTGGGCACCTTGAAAACCATCTCATGCTCCTGCATCCTTGGTACGGATGTTTGCAAGGCCAAGGCAATTGCTTTTCAGGACCATCAACAGATATTTTCTAGCTGAGAGAATTCAAGTTAGCAATCAATGCAGGGCCTTAGAATGGACATGCTTCAGGAAGAGGGGAGAGTGGATGACTCAATTGTAGCTTCTAAGATCAGTTGGCAAGCACGAAATTTCCAGAAGCTAAAAGTGTCTTTTTGTTCTCATATTTTTTATTTAATATATTTTTTTTTTTTTTTGCAGTTTTTGGCCAGGGCTGGGTTTGAACCCGCCATCTCCGGCATATGGGGCCAGCGCCCTACTCCTTTGAGCCATGTGCTGCCCTTTTTTTTTTGAGCTGGGGGTCTCAGTCAGTTGCCCAGGCTGGAGTGGAGTGGCACATCATAGTTTATTGCAGCCTTGAACCCCTGGACTCAAGCGATCCTTCTGCCTCAGCCTCCCCAGTAGTTGGGACTGCAGGCATCCACCACCACACTCAGCTAATTTTATTTTTTTTAAGAGACGTGGTCTTACTATGTTGCCCAAGCTGGTCTTGAACTCCTAGCCTTAAGAGATCCTTCTGCCTCAGCTTCCCAAAGATGAGCCACCAAATCATGGCTAAACGCATCCTTTAAATCCAACAATTTTTTTTAGACAAAGTCTCACTCTGTTGCCCTTGGGTAGAGTGTTGTGGTGTCATAGCTCACAGCAACCTCAAACTCCTGGGTTTGAGCGATCCTTTTACCTCAGCCTCCCGAGTAGCTGGGACTATCAGTGCTCACTACAACACCCAGTTAGTTGTTTGCTTTTTTTTTTTTTCTATTTTTATTAGAGACGGGGGTAGGGGGGTCTCACTTTTGCTTAGGCTGGTCTTCAACTCCTGAGCTCAGGGGATCCACCGGCCTTGGCCTCCCATAGTGCTAGGATTACAGATGTGAGCCACCGGGGACCCAGCTAAATGCAACAGTTTTGCATTGATTTTTCCCCTCTGTGCTCCTTGGCTGTGTGACCTCAGGGAAGTAGCTTTGCCTCTCTTAGCTTCAGTGTTTGTACAGCAGTAATAATACAAGTTCTGCTTCACAAAAGAGAGAAAATGAAATGATGCATGCGAGCAGGGACAGGTAATAATAACCTCTTAGTTAAACAAAGGAGAGAACCCAGAGAGAACATATTTGCATGACATCACATTCTCCCAGTATCTCCTTTGGCAGAGAATTCACTTGAGCCCTGTTTAATGGGTAAGGAAAAGGTCATAAGTGAAGAAGAGGCCACACACTGGCACTTGAACTCAGATCCCCCTCTTAAACACAACACCCCCATGCCTCTGCCTTAGGCCTGTCTGAGCATTCAGTGCACACAAACACTGTCCATCTTGGAGTGAGGGCGCCTGGCAAGTGGTGGGTTTTCAGTAAGGTTCAGTGAATGCTGAGTGGCCTCCTCACAGTTATCCTCCTGGGACTGGCATTCCCTGAGACACAGTCTTTGGGCCTCCTATCTTGATGTGCAGACCTAGATGGTTACACTGGCCTCCTGAATGTCACTGGACCTCAGATCTGTCTTCTAGGCATGTCAGGAATAGCCAGGTCTGAGTGTAAAGCCACATACCTCTCAGGATCAGAGTGGCCCGGAGGAAGGGGCTTCCCTCCTTAGTGTCTCGGATTTGTCCATTTAATCAGTACAGATATATCCACCTAGGACCTGGGAATGGAACTTTTTTTTTTTGCAATAAGGGTCTTTACAGATCATCCTGGATTTAGGGCACATTCTTCTCAAATGACCTGTGTCCTACAAAAAAGGGAAATTTGGACACACACATAGGGAGAAGATACCCGTCTATACACCAAGGACAGAGGCTTAGACCAGATTCTCCCTTACAGACCTCAAAAGGAACCAACACTGCCAACACCTTGATTTCAGATTCTGGCCTACAGGACTGTGAGAGAAGAAACTCCTGTTGTTTTAAGCCACCCAGGTTGTGGTTGCTTCTTACAGCAGCCTCAGGAACCTCAAACGCCCACCCAGGTACCCCTTGCCTCCAATCCCCATCCCACCCTTGTACTCTGTACTCCATTCATTCATTTGTTGAGGTGGGATCTTGCTATCTTGCCTAGTCTGGTCTCAAACTCCTGAGCTCAAGTGATCCTAACACCTCAGCCTCCCAAAATACTGGGATTGCAGGCAGGAGCCACTGTGGCAGGCCAGTGTTTATTATTATTATTATTATTATTATTATTATTATTATTTTATTGCATCTCTGTGAATTACTAAAAGTACCTAGACATATTGATTTGAATTGGTTCTTTGTTTTTTGTTTTTATTTTTGTTGATTTTTGTTTGTTTTTAGAGACAGAGTCTTGCTCTGTCGTCCAGGCTGGAGTGTGGTGGTGTCATCACAGTTCCCTGCAGGCTTGAACGTTTGGGCTCAAGTGATCCTCCTGCCTCTGGCTCCTGAGTAGCTGGGAGTACAGGTGTGGTCTGATTTGGATTGTTTTTAAGCTGTAGTTTTTTTTGGGGGGGGACTTACTCTTCTCTTTCAAGTGGTGATTTTATTTCTAAGCTATGACTATATGGTCACCCAGCCTTATGGGGCACTCTTTTTTTTTTTTTTTTGTAGAGACAGAGTCTCACTTTATCGCCCCCAGTAGAGTGCCCTGGCGTCACACAGCTCACAGCAACCTCCACCTCCTGGGCTTAGGCAATTCTCTTGCCTCAGCCTCCCGAGTAGTTGGGACTACAGGCGCCCGCCACAACGCCCGGCTATTTTTCTGCTTTGCAGTTTGGCCGAGGCCGGGTTTGAACCCGCCACCTTCGGTACATGGGGCCGGTGCCCTACTCGCTGAGCCACGGTCCCCGCCCTGGGGCACTCTTTTTGACGGCTGTATCATATCCCACCACCGGCATTCAGGCAGGTTCCGATTTTGCCCTGCTGTGGATGACTTTGAGCATGTCCAGCCTTTTCTCTTGGACATGTTTTGGGCAGGTGAGTATTCAACTTGAGTGGGAGGAACCAAGCTAGTTTCGAAGTGGTCACCATAACACACTCTCAGAGACTGTTGGGGATTTGCTCCCAGCCAGTGCTGGGCATGGTCCTACTGGGGAATTTGTGCCACCCAGCTGGGTACAAAACAACGTCTCACTGAAGGGACAGGGGAATGCTAATGCAATTTTTTTTGTTTGTTTTATTTTAGAGAGAGGGTCTCGATTTGTCATCCAGGCTGGAGTGAAATGATATCATCATAGATGCTCACTGTAATTCCAGCTCCTGGACTCCAGCGACCTTCCTGCCTTAGCCTCCCAGAGTGCTGGGATTACAGGCTCCAACCATTGTACCTGGCCTAATGCATCACTTTAAAAATTGAAGTAAAACTCACGTAACATAAAATTCACCATATTAGCCATTTTGAAGTAAACAATTAGTGGCATATAGTATATTCACAATGTTGTGCAACCATTACCTCTACCTAGTTCCAGAACATTTCCGCCACCCCAAAAGGAGACCCTGTTCCCATTAACGGTCACTGTCCCTTCCCCATCCCTGGCAGCCACTAATCCGCTTTCTGTCTCTGCATTTGCCTGTTCTGGACATTTCATATCAACGGAGTCATACAATATAAAGCCTTTTGAATCTGGCTTCTTTCCGCTCAGCATCACGCTTTCAACGTTCACTCATGTCATAGCAGGTGTCCGTGCTTCATTTTTCTTTATAGCCAAATACTGTTTTATTGTCTGGATAGACCACATTTTGTCTATCCATTCATCCACTGATGGACATCTGGCTTGTTTCCACCTTTTGGCTGTTTTGAATAATGCTTTTGTAAACATTGGTGCACGAGTATCGCTTTGAGACTGCTTATAATTCTTTTTTTTTTTTTTTTTTTTGAGATGGACCCTCACTATGTCGCCCTGGGTAGAGTCCCGTGGCATCACAGCTCACAGCAACCTCAAACTCTTGGGCTTAAGCGATTCTCTTGCCTCAGCCTCCCAAGTAGCTGGGACTACAACGCCCGGCTAACTTTTGTTATTGTTATTGTTGTTGTTGCAGTTGTCATTGTTGTTCAGCTGGCCCAGGCCAGGTTCGAACCCACCAGCCTCGGTGCATGTGGCCAGTGCTGTAACCACTGTGGTACAAGAGCCAAGCCTGCTTACAATTCTTTTGTGTGTCTACTCAGAAGTGGACTTGCTG
>CAUYRH010137534.1:0-10147 GCA_963574655.1 Perodicticus potto | reverse complement strand
CTACAGGCACCCGCCACAACGCCCGGCCATTTTTTGGTTGCAGCCGTCATTGTTCTTTGGCGGGCCCGGGCTGGATTCGAACCCGCCAGCTCAGGTGTACGTGGCTGGCGCCTTAGCCCGTTGAGCCACAGGCGCCGAGCCTCATACCACATTCTTAATCTTCAAATCTCTCTCTTATCTAACCCATCATTATCTTTTAACACATATCCCACACTAAATCCTACATCCCTCTTACCTACTCCCTCCGACTCATCACCCACTCACGATTGCCTTCAAACACTAAACACTCTTCTCCCTTGCCTCTCCAACATACAAGAAGGACCTCTTTCTAATACTAATCTCCTCTAGTTTTCAGATGGCAGTTCCTTTATGTATAAAAAAACTCATAAAACAGACTATACAATTATATCCTCCAATAAAATCATTAAAACACACTCCCTTCCCTCTTCCACCACTAACCAATAAACAAAACTAATAACACTAACCAAAGCCTTCACCCTAACACAAAATAAGTCTCTCACTAACTCTACTCACTCTGAGTATGCAATCCACCTATTATTATCCCATACAATTATATATATATAAAAAACTTATATAACACCAAAGGTAACCCTATTCTTAACTCTCACTTTATTATCAAACTACTAAAAACTTCTAAATTAACTAAAACTATAGGAATTATCCATTACCATTCACATCAATCTAGCCACTCACCTATATCAAAGAACAACAACCTAGCCAATAGTACAGCATGTACGGCTACTCTCCAACACTCATCTCCTAACACCTCCTCTCACCTCCTGCTTGTTTCTACTCCTACTGCTGCTACAGTAAAGGAAACAAATCAACCTCCCACTCATGACCTCCTCATCCATCTTCACAAGTTGTTTCACCCCAACTCTCAAACTTGACTACAATTCCTCAAAGCTTTCTTTCCTCTCATAGATTCAGTTTCTGAATCAACTTACATCATCCTGTAAAGTCTACCAACACATTCAACCCACAAAGTCTTGCCTCCCACACTTTCCAACTCACCAAGCTAGAGGATTTCTTCCTAAAACAGACTAGCAACTTAATTTCACACACATGCCTAAGATCAAATGTTATAAATACCTCTTAATATTAGTAAATACCTTCTCAAGTTAGATTAAAACCTGTCCTACTACAACCAAGAGAGCTACCACTATTCCCTCTATCATATTCAAACACATTATTCCCTGCTTTAGAATCCCCTGTTCTTTATAATCAACAATGAACCTAAATTCACCTCCACCATTTCTCAAACCTTAACCAAAACCTTAGGTATCCCATAACACTTCCATATTCCTTTCCATCCTCAATCTTCAGAAAAAAAAAAGTTTAAAAGTCTAACAAATCCCTAAAATCTACCTTAACCAAACTTTTGCTCAAACTTCACTTAAACTAAATCACTCTTCTACCCCTGGCACTTCTACACCTACATTCCCTACCAAAAAGAACCCTCCAACCTCTCTCCTTTTAAGTTAAAGTTGTTTCTTTGTTAATAAATCTAAAATCACTAACAAAGTCTGATCACTCCAAGAAAGTCTCAAACTCCAAAAAACAAACCCAACATAAATCAGAGTCATCAGATTTCTCCTCTTAGTTCACTCAACACCCACTCTAAGTTACACTTCTACTCTTCCTCACATCTATAATTATCATCCTTAGACTAATGGCTGTGAGTCCATACATAACTCATTTTATTCAAACTCAACTCTCAAAGTTGTCTCAACAGGTAACTACTCAGCTGATGCTCCAAATCTACACCCCAAATACAGCTCCCAACCTGAGCTACAACAAGAAACTGTTATTCATGAATGGACTACACTCTACTCCAGGCCATAAGACTTTCCTGAACACCACTTCTAAACAGCCACTGCTTAAAGGACAGTCTAAAAACAAAAACTTACATCCCCTCCCAATGAAAAAATCATAATCACCCTCCAATTGGCCAATTAAAACTATGTGCCCCTCTCACGAGGAAGAAGCTACAGAAGAGAGAACTCGACATCCCCTATCCCAAGGCCAACCCTCTATTTTTAACATATCAAGAAGGGAAGAATGTTAGGTAATTGCAAAACTTCATCTCCCTATCCCAATTACCCACTGAAAATTTCAAACTTATGGCCCACCCCCAATGGCTTTTCTACCCAGAGCAGTAACTCCTTATTGGCTCTTCTACCATCCCGTCACCGTCCCTAACTGACCCTATATAAGGATGTGCTTTTCTTTTGGACTCCCTCTCTCTCTCCCTACTCCTCCTTAATGCTGCTCTGCAGCATCCCCCACCAATAAAGACCTTTCATACAAGCCTTGGTGGTCTGTGAGATTTCTGCCAGTCGAGTGCCCCCCTTTCAAAAAATTCCCATAAAGTATAGAACAATAAGCCACACCATAAGAGAGTATATATGTAACACGTGTAAACCAACAAGGCAGGAACATGCTAAACACATGAATAAGTGAAATTATTAGAAAAAAAGACAAAAGGGCAATGAGCAAAAAACGAACAGGCACTTCAACCTCATTTCAAGAATAAGCAAATCAACACCATAGACATCATTACACACCAATAACTTGATAAAAATTAGAATGGCAGGGAGATGAGTCAAGATGGCAACTAGAAGCAGCTTTCGCCAGAGGCTGTTGTCCAGAGGGAGAGATATTGGATAGAAGTAGACTCAGTGAAGCCAAAGATGGGAAGCTAGGCACAGAAAGAAAAAAAGAGAGGTGTACATCCTCTTTGCTGAGACAAGCTGAGAGTCCAAGAAAGAGTAAGAAAGACAACAAAGACCAAGTACGAAGCCCATTGCCAAGAGGACAGGAGACCCCCCCACACACCTGAAGGAGGGCTGTCTGCAATCAATAGGTAACAAAGGACCTCTCACTTTACCCCACAGCCAGCCACTAAACCCTGGTCCTCCTACTCCAGGGAGGCCCCACTTTTGAACCTATGTCATCCTGCTTGTCACAAAAGTGAACAGGTATTTTCTCCACAATTCTGAAAACACAGTTCAACCTTTTCCCCTATCCTGGCTGCCTGAAGGTCTGCCCACTACAGAGCCCAGAGTATTTGGCAAATTTGTTGAGAGGTCCAGGCATTGTGTGGGATGCCAAACAGCAGCGTAGAATTAGTGGTGTGTGGAAGCAGGGGGTGCAGGGAGATAGGAACCGCACAGAGACAGTGGCCCCCATGGAGTCAGTGGCATGGGCTGGAATAGTGGCAGTACTGAGGCAGTGACACCCCAGTTCTGATTTGGCAGATGAACATTGCTGATTCCTCTTCCCACTGGAGGAGACCCTGCTCCAGCCCCTCGGGATTGTGCAGACAGAGCTGCCTGTGGACTTCTGCTTTCTGGCTGCCTGGTGACTCTTTGAACTCTTTCAGGTGAGCAATGTTTATACTGCCTGGGACATATTGATTGGAACTTTGGACCTGGACTGTCCACCCAGGGTTGAGTGGTGGTGATACTGCAGTAAAGAGGGGCTTATTTCCCTCCTCCAGCTATCGCTGGCATGGGAGCAGGGCTGCCATAGATGTTTGTATCTTTCCCCAGCTGAGATTCCAGTGTAATAATATGACTCATTAGGATTGGGTAGAGGCAGGCTGACATGAAGAAGTTTGCATTACCTCAACAAGGCAGCCCTCAGAGTCTCTGGCTGTAGCTCTGAAAGGGTCCTTTGCAAGGCAAGATGAAAAGACAATCACAAGCCCCAGCTCATTGGTTAAGGGGTGCTTAGTTCCTGGGACCCCATCCAGTCTCACCCGGCCAATGTTAATTACCTAATAGTGGAAATATTCCCGGGGGGGGAACCAGTTCTTCTTCTGAAAAGAACTCTGGCAAAAAGAAAAATCAGAGCAGGTCAACTCCCAAAGAATGACAAAGGAGATACAACAGAAAAGACCATCCATAGAGAAATTGCTGAAATGTCAGAAAGCATTCAGAATATGGATGGCAAATAAGGATAAATAGAATGGAACAAAAGATGAAAATAGAATTCCAAAAAGTAGTTTGAAAGTTGTTTGAAGAAATTAATGAATTCAACAAAGTCACCAAGGATATGGAGATAATGAGAAAAGATATAGCAGAGCTTAAGGAATTGAAAAAGGCATTTGAGGAGCTTCAAAATACAGTAGAGACCCTTAGGAATAGAGTTGATCACAGAGAAGAAAGGATCTCAGACACTGGAGACAAGGCGTTTGAATTATCCCATGCAAAGAGGGAGAAGAAAGGAAAGCAAGAGTAGAATATTCCCTAAGAGACTTATGGGATCATTCTAAAAGATCAAACAACTGACTTATAGGGATTCTTGAAGGAGAAGAGGATGGTCCTAAAGATGCTTTAGATTCTAAGACATTATGGTGGAGAATTTCCCAAGCGTTGCAAGAGATATAGAAATTCATCTACTAGTTTCAGAACTCCAGCACAACTCAACCAAATAAACCATCTCCTAGACATACTGGAATTAACTTTGTCAAAGCTAATTACGAAGGAGAAAATCCTGCAAGCAGCCAGGCATAAGGAAAGTATTACCTACAAAGAGAAAAACAGCAGGATCAATGTAGAACTTTCAGTTGAAATTTTTCAAGCCAGAAAAGAATACACATCAACCTTCAACATTCTAAAAGAAAACAACTTGCAGCCCAGGATCCTTTATCAAGGAACATAGCAGTGTCTCGGGATACAAAATCAATACCTGCAAATCAGTAACTTTTATGTACCAATAATAGTCAAGCCAAGAATATAATCAAAGGCTCTATTCCTTTTACAGTAGTGCCAAAGAAGATAAAATACCTGGGAGTTTATCTAACAAAGGACGTGAAAGATCTCCATAAAGAGAACTATGAAACCCTGAGAAAAGAAATAGCAAAAGATGTTAACAAGTGCATAAACATACCATGCTTATGGTTGGGAAGAATCAACATTGTTAAAAGGTCCATACTACCCAAAGCAATCTACAGATTTAATGCAATCCCATCAAAGCAACAATGTCATACTTTGAAGAACTTGAGAAAATAGTACTTCATTGTATATGGAATCAGAAAAAATCCAAATAGCCAATACAATTCTCAGAAATAAAAACAAATTTGGAGGCATCACATTACCAAACTTCAGGTTATGCTACGAATCCATAGTGATCAAAATAGCATGGTATTGGCACAAAAATAGAGGTGTAGGTATATAGAATAAAATAGAGAATCTAGTGATGAACCCAGCCACTTACCATCATTTGATCTTTGATAAGCCTAACAAAAAATATGCATGGGGGAAAAGAATCCCTATTTAACAAATGGTGCTGGGAGAACGGGTTAGCCATCTGTAGGACACTGAAACTGAACCCACATTTCTCACCACTAACAATGATTCTTGCGTGATAAAAGATTTAAATTTAAAACATGAAACTATAAAAATACTAGAAGAGAGTGAGGGAAAAACGCTTGAAGATATTGGCTTGGATATATATTTTATGAGGAAGACACCCCATCCCCCACCCCAGCAATTGCAGCAATACCAAACATAAATAACTGGGATTTGATTAAGCTAAAAAGCTTCTGCACAGCTAAGGGCACTACAACCAAAGCAAACAGACAGCCTTCGGAATGGGGAAATAATTTTGCATTTTATGCTTCCGACAAAGATCCGATAACTAAAATCTACAGAGAACTCAAATTAATCAATAAATTTGTCTGAAAACAGCAAATGGCCAACACATGAAAAAATGCTCTCATCCCTAATCATCAGAGAAATGCAAATCCAAACCATTCTGAGATATTTACTTAACTCTAGTAAGATTAGCCAACATCACAAAGTCCCAAATCTGCAGATGCTGGGCATGGATGTGGAGAAGAGAACACTTTTACACTGCTGGTGGGGTTACAAACTAATATAGTCTTTTTGGAAAGAAGTATGGAGAATCTTCAAGGAAATAAAACTTGACCTTCCATTTGATCCCACAATCTCATACTAGGTTATCTACCCAGAAAAACAAAAATCATTTTACCACAAAGACATTTGCACCAGATTGTTTATTGCAGCTCAGTTCATAATTGCCAAGTTGTGGAAGCAACAATCCAAAAACCCATCAACCCACAAATGGATTATCAAATTGTGGTGTATATATACCATGAAATACTATTCAGCCATAAAAAAGATGGAGACTTTATACTTTTATGTTTACCTGGATGGAGTTGGAACAGATTCTTCTTAAGAATGGGGGGGGAAAAGTATCCAACGTACTCAATACTATTATGAAACCAATATATAAATATATACTCACATGAATGATAAAACACAAAGATAGTCTAGCAAGAGGGTAGAGAGAGGATGGAGAAGGGAGGGGAAGTGGAGAGAGTGATCGGTGGTAGGAGAGAGGGCATTTGGTGGGATCTCACCTAATGTGCACAAGGGTATATTTGCAAGGGTATATTTCAAAATAAGAGTAAATTTTAAATGTCTTACCACAAAAAATAAGTGAAGTGATGGTTATGTTAATCAGTTTGATTTAAGCATTCCACAGTGTATATCAAATGATCACACTGTACCCCATAAATGTATACAGTTATGAATTTAATTAAAAATTAACTTAAAAGGTTGATCACACAAAAAAAATCAGAATGGCAATATCAAATGTGAAAATTTAGACTATTAGAAATGCACATTCTGTTGCCATGAACTAATTCTTATACTTTAATATTTTCCCAGCAATTGTGCATTGTTTTCATATGAAAATATAAATTGCTACATTTGGGGGGAAACATTTTGTCATTATTGTATATAAAGTTAAAGATAGGCACATTCTAAGACCAGCAATTTCACTTACAGTCTAAAAGAAATGCATGAATATGTACAAGAATATTCCTAAAAGAATTATTTATAATAGCATCAAACTATAAATATTCTAAATATTCACTAGCAATAGAATGGATAATTAGTGGTATGTTCATAAAGAGCATTCTATATAATAATTAGAATCAATGAATACAGGCAAAAGCAAATATTCAGTGCACAAAAAATACAGCAATTTTATGAACATAAACTTCAAAAACAAAATCTATATTAAGTAAAGATGCATTAACTAAGTAAATCTGTATTATCTGAAGATCCATAAATAACTTAGAAAACTTTTAAACCAAGGGAATGATTATCACAAAAGTCAATTTTGTGATTACTTCTGGAGTAAGGAAATGGGTTGTGATCCTGACGCGGGTATACAGAAAGTTTTTAAGGGCCTGTAAATGATCTTTCTTCAATTAAGTTGTGGTATTAAATGTTAACTTTATAACTGCATGTTATACTGGACATATTTTTTGTATTTATATTTACCTAAACAACCACATTCACACACACACAGACACACAGAAGCACAGTTTGATTTTTTCCATTAAAATTTTAGCTGTTATCTTCTGGTAATAAATTTCTCTTTCTCCATTATTGTTTTTAATAATGGGAGCAAATACCTTCCTTAAAAGTATGATGAACACTACAGAAAAATCATGGCACCTTCTATTTACTGAATACTTTTTTGTGCAAAATGGAATATACTCTTCATATACATTATCACATTTAAGATTAAAAGTAACCCTGAACGGTACTGATTATCAGCCTCTTTACTTCAGCAACTGCCAGTGCTAATGTAACTTGAGATCTAGTCCAAATCTGGAACTTGACGTTTCCCCATTATTCCACACAAATTCCAGTAGCTGATAGTTTTACTATCCATCTATTCACCTATTACCATGATTTGTGGTATTTTTCTTCATTTGATAGTCAATTCATTTATTCAACATTCATTCATTCAACAAATATTTACTTAGTACCTACAATATTCAAGAACATATAAGGATAAAAAGGAATGGCAAAGTCTATGCTTACATTTTGGTGAGAGAAACAGGTAATAAACAATTTCATGTAATGATTCAGTTCTACAAAGAAAGTAGAATAATGTGATAGTAACTGGAGTGGTAGAAATATGTGGGGCTGAGATTGGAAAGCTGAGTCAGCAATGCAAAATACTAGAAAGGATTCCAGGCACAGGGACTGGCAAGCAAAAGGCCCTGAAAGGGGGATGGGCCTCAGTGAACAGAAAGAAGGCAAGTTTGCCTGAAGTCCTGCCAGAGGACAGAGGATGAATCACGCAAGGCCAGGCAGGCCATAGTGCGGACTCTAGTCTTGAGGCAATGGGAAGCCACCGGAAGTTTTTAAACAAGGGAGGGCAACAAATAATAAAAAATAATTTAGGGGTTATATAAAGAAAATGAGAGGAAGGGAGTTAGGCAATGGCAAAAGGGAAAGACTAGTTTTTATTACAGAAATTCAGTGGGGAGATGAAAGAGTTTGAATTAGGGTAGTGTAAAAGGAAATGCAGGGCTGAGCCTGTGGCTGGGGTGCCAGCCCCACATACCGAGGGTGGCAGGTTCAAACCCAGCCTCGACCCAAAACTGCAAAAAAAAAAAAAAAAGGAAATGCAGAGATGTAGATAGCTTCCAGATCTATTTTGATGATAGCTGAATACTGATTTCTTTGTTAAACAGCTATTTATTATATGCCATAATGTTATCAGGCACTATTCGGAGTATTGGAGATACAGATCCAAATAGGATAGGGTCCCTGACACCCAAGGAACTTATAATGTAATGGGAGAAACAGACATTTAATAGATAAATAATAGTATTCTATGATGTCAGGAAACAAGCATTATGATGAAAAATAAAAGCAAGTGACAAAAGAGAGAATTATTTTAGGAAGCCAAGGAAAGACTTTGCAAAAGTGACATTTAAGCTGAGACCTACAGGGAAACATAAGCCACACAAATATTTGGTGTCCTCTGGGTATAGATTACATCAAGTGAAATGACCCTAAGGAGGGCATGTGCTTACCTTATGAGAACAGCAAAGCCAACATGGCTACAGCAGAGAACCAGGAAGAGAGGGGCAGGTGAAGCCAAAGAGGTGGCCACAGGACACACAACATAAAGCCATATAGCTCACACACAAAATGTTGAATTTTGTTTTAAATGTGATGAAAAGCCAGGAGAATTAAGAGTGGGGCTGGTTCACATTTATAAAGGATCATTCTCTGACTGTTTTTCTGAAGAATAAACTACTAAGGCATAAGTAATATAAAAACAGAGACAACAGGTGTATAAGCGGAAGTCTGAAGTAGAACATAGGGGTATAAGCAGAAGTCTGAAGTAGAACATGTTTTGAATATATTTGTTAAATTAAATAGTATCTGCTGAATTGAATATAGAATATGGAAAAAAAAAATACCCAGAATGATTTCTATGGTTTTAAGATGGGGGAAAGGAAAAGAGGAACAGGTTGGAGCACAGGAGTCAACAGCTGTTTTTGGTCATGAGCTGTCAGACTTCTAAGTGGAAATGTCAAGCAGGTTGTGGCTAAAAAAGGCTGGAGCTCAGGGAAGAGGCTGAAGTCAAGAGATAAATTTTGCTTTTGACAGATGCTAAAGGCTGACAAATAATTCTCAAGAACAAAATTTCTCCCATATTTGACAACTGACCAGTTCAAACCTTAGGTGCCCCCTAGCTAGATCCGCAAAAATAAAACAAACAAGTTCAAATTTATTCTGCCTCTGGGTTTGCTGCAGTTAATGCCATTTGCTAGTATACACCTAATACGTGATAAACTATAATCATAACATTTTGAATGTTCTAGATAACTGATTAATTTATATAGAAAAAAGAATATAAGTTCTCAAACTAATGCATAAAATATAAATTTTTTCAGAGAAACAAAGTTTTAGTAAGTCTAATAAGTAAAGGAACCAGGAATCAGATCTATTTACACCATAGCTTCCCTTTCCTCCCTCTTGTTTTATCTTTTATCATCTAGAAGAAGCTTAGTCACCAATAAGTCCACAAAGTTAGATACTCATTTTCAAAATAGAATTTATTTCAGTAGTAAAGAATTAAAATATGACTGTGAAAGTAGAAATATAGAAAAATATTTAAAAAGTGCAACAGAAGTTCGTTAAGCACTAGAGTTTATGCTCAATTTCTACTTGAAACACGAACCAGCACTTTATATATTACTAACTACATTGGAAAAAACATACTGGCAATTTCAATTAATCATTATCATTCAAAAACAGGTTTGTATAACTGATCA
>CAUYRH010137532.1:0-18395 GCA_963574655.1 Perodicticus potto | reverse complement strand
CCGACCAACTCAGGAATGGATTAAGAAGCTATGGTATATGTACACTATGGAATACTATTCGGCCATTAAAAAAAATGGAGACTTTACAGCCTTTGTATTAACCTTGATGGAAGTGGAACACATTATTCTTAGTAAAGCATCACAAGAATGGAGAAGCATGAATCCCATGTACTCAATTTTGATATGAGGACAATTAATGACAATTAATGACAATTAATGACATGGTGGGGATGGGGGAAGGAGAGAGCAGAGAGAGAAAGAATTAGGGAGGGGTGGGGAAAGGAAGAGCAGAGAGAGGGAAGGAGTGAAGTGGGTGGCGTCTTGGAATGTGCCACACCTTTTAGGGGCAAAACACGATTGTAAGAAGGACTTTACCTAACAAATACAATCAGTGTAACCTGGTTTCTTGTACCCTCAATGAATCCCCAACAATAATAATAAAAAAAAATTCAATAATAAAAGAACAAATAATCCTATGATCAAATGGATAAAAGACATGAACAGGTATTTTACCCAAGACACGCACTTAGCAAATAAACACATAAAAAGATATTCAACATCATTAGCCACTAGGCAAATGCAAGTTAAAATCATAATCAGCTATCTTTGCATAGAAATTAAAATGCCACAAATACAGAATAGCGACAATTCCCCATATTGGTGATGATGGAGAGAAACTGAATCACTCCTGCATTGCTGTTATATAAAATACAACCACTTTAGAAAACACACTGGCAGTTTCTTAAACTAAACAAACATGCAAGTACTTTAAGACCCAGTAATTATACTCCTAGGCAATTATTCCAGAAAATGATAGCCAGGCATTGTGGCAGGTAGGTGTAGTCCCAGCTATTTGGGAGTCTGAGGCAAGAGAATCGCTTAAGCCCAAGAGTTTGAGGTTGCTGTGAGCTGTGACACCACAGGACTCTACCAAGGGTGACATAGTGAGACTCTGTCTCAAAAAAAGAAAGCAAAAACCTTAATTTTTATATAAAACCTTATATAAATGTTGTTAGCAGCATTATTTATATTATTGAAAAATAATATAAATAAAGGATGATACATATATGTGATGGAATACTACTCAAGGAAAAGGAATCAACTATAGATACATTGAATCTATCCCCATATGATAAAACTGAGTTACCCTCCCAAATCCACAGATAGCATGTTAAATATTATACAATGCCATCTTTATAATATTTCTGCAGGGCGTCTTTGGCATGTGCTCTATCTCTTTAGAATGGTCCTGTCCTTGAAGATAAGGAGACAAATGGTTAAATTCTAAAAAATTTACTGACTACAAATCACTTAAGCTCAATTGAGGTAAATGCAGCCCTTTCCTCATAGATTACAAAGATCTGTATAGTTCATGTTGCTGATGCAGAATGACCAGCAGCAGAGCTGTGACCGGATGGGCAAAGTAGAACTTGGAGCTGTCTTGAGATATTGAAACTAAATATGAGTGGCATTTTCTGGATCTGAGCAACATTTTTTTTCCAGTTAAATAACTTATAACTTTATTGTCTTACAGGAAATACAATCTGTGTCAAAAGAAAGCCAGAGTCATAAAAATCTGCTACTATAATTTCTGTAATTTCTACTTTTTTTTGTAGTGCTTCAGCCAACTTGTGTAACAACATTTTGGACTGAAATGTCTTCTTTACTGTCTTAAGGGATCCAGAAACTGTTACTGACCTCTGCTAAATAGTGTAATAAGGTTTAGTCCTATGCAATATTTTTATTATTGGCCTGAACTTATAGTTACTAAAATAGTGTCTTTCCCCTTTTGTTATCACCCCCCCCATATCACATAATCAGCTGTCTATTTTATTTCCTCAAATATAACTTTTTATTTTCCCACATGAAATTTTTAGGGCCACTCATTACTGAGCTTTCAATGCAAGTATCGAATAGCAATTGTTAAATTTCCATTAGACTTTTTAAAGTGTCTGGACCTAGTTTTTGGAGCTTCATTATCATAATTTTAGGATTTCTTGCATTACAGAAATCACAGTATTGGAACCATTGTCTCACTGAATACTTTTTTCCCCTAACAATTTCTTAGTCACTTTCGTTAGCATGACTGAAATTACTGCCATATTCTAAAGTTGTAGAATTTTTTTAATAAAAGACACACTTTATGAACAGATATTCACAATGCATGGCTTGAGCTACTCAGGAAGTATTCCTCCTAGTCATTCTTTAGAATATTGTAATGTTTTTTTGTTTTAGTGTATTGTCTTTTAATCAAGTAGTTCATTAGTGATGTGAAAAGTATACAAAAAGTTCTGAAGCCACAATTATTTATTCACAACAAAGAATCCCAGTTGTTAGAACAATCTGTTCCCAATGTGTTATGCCTGTTTTATCTTGAAAGGAGTTAGTAGATTTGAGTCCAGACACTACCAACATTTCTCATAATTAACTTCATACCGGTACCCTTAGAGTAATAAACATCCAATTGAATCATCAAAATGGATGAAATATTTATTATTAGTGAGAGAGAGTGTACTTGATCTTTTCTTATCATTGTCTCGCTCAGTATGTTCCAAAAATGTTTATCAATTATTTTATAGAAATGTATTCTCACTGCCAAATGTTTCCATGAAAATGCAATAGTCTGCATTAGAATTAGCTTGCACTAAGATACTTTAATAAATTGCTCTGTTAAGCAATTATCACTAACTGAGTTAGTGTGGCATTCTGAGGGAAAGAATAAAATGAGAAATGTAAATAAATGTAGATAATTTAACATGGACTAAAGATGCAGGGATTTTCCTTTGTATTTAATAGATTCGGAAGACTCTTTTTTATATAATTCAAGTGAATTTCAGAACAAAAGATACAACAATTAAAAACAATGTTATAAACTTGTGGGTCAATGAATGGATTTGAAAATGGAAACTGGGAAGTTACTCTTCTTAAGTAGAGAAGTTATAAGAGGCATGTGGGTAGAAGATGAAAAAATAAAGTGAAGGCAGTAAGAATACACCCCTAATATGAAGCAAATTTATATCTTTCAAGCGAAGGCTACAATCCACTTATTGCACAATAAGATGGGGAAATGGGTGAGGGAGGGAAGGGGAGGGAGAGGGTGGGAGGAGAGATGATAAAGGGTGAGATCACACTTGTGGTGCATATGTGAAGGGTCAGGAGAAATCTTCTAAATACGGATCAAAATTGTTTTCACATAGTAAATAAGAAAATATCATGAATGTTACATTAATCAGTTTGATAAAAATATCTCCAATTGTATGGGAAGCCCACACACTGTACTCCAAGCCTGAATTATTGTACACAGTTATGACTCAATAAAAAATAATTAAAAATAAATAAATAAATAAATAAATAAATCATAGCTGTGTACATTAATGCAATTGTGCGGTACAATGTGCTGGTTTTATATAGAATTTGAAATATTTTTATCTAACTGGTTAATATGGCCTTCATGGCATTTTCTTAAGTTATTGTGTTAAGACATTTATATTCTACATTTAGTAAATTTCACATGTACCCCTGTAAGATGCACCGTAGGTGTGGTCCCATCGATTACCCTTCCTCCACCCATCCTCCCCTTCCCCTTACTTATTTTTATTTTGTGACAGAGTCTCACTATGTCACCCTCGGTAGAGTGCATCACAGTTCACAGTAACCTCAAACTCTTGGGCTTAAGCGATTCTCTTGCCTCAGTCTCCCTAATAGCTGGGATTATAG
Source organism: Perodicticus potto (assembly GCA_963574655.1). Taxonomy (NCBI): domain Eukaryota; kingdom Metazoa; phylum Chordata; class Mammalia; order Primates; family Lorisidae; genus Perodicticus; species Perodicticus potto. The sequence goes on along the minus strand of CAUYRH010137532.1, from coordinate 14,678 downwards.
GTGCCCAACATAAAACCCGGCTTTCTTTTTTATTGCAGTTGTCATTTTTGTTTAGCAGGTCAGGGCCAGGCTTGAACTCACCACCTTTGGTGTATGTGGCCAGTGCCTTACTCACTAAGCTACAGGTGCCAAGCCATTTTTTCTTTTTTAAAGAGGCTAGTCTCAGACTCCTGGGATCAACTGATCCTCTTGCCTTAAATAACTTTGACTATGGGTGTGTGACACTGTGCTAGGCCCTCTTTAACCTCTATATCTCATGCCTATCGTATATTTCATAGAACAGAGTTAAAGCAACTGTACACAACTGCTTACTTATTTACACTAGTAAATATACACCAAGAAATATATGGAAGCAACTGATACGTTATTTGTATATTATTTAGTCAAGTTTCCTTAGGAACTCCACCAAGCAACATATTTGTTATCCTGTATATTCCCTAAAAATATTAAATTTCCTTGAAAAGATTCTAGAACTTCTAGTTATTGCCAATATATAAACTCACTGAGGTTCTACCCAGTCCCTCGGTCTAAGCTTCATCATTACCTTGGGTTTCTGCTGTTTATTTTACTTTAAAATGCCATACCTTCCTTTTACTTACTTCTCATCCAGCCTGTAAAATGTAATCATGGGCATTAGTCAACTCAATAGATTTTTATAATAACCCAGATAGTTAAGTACCTATGAAGGTCTGTCTCTTTAGAAAGACTCATGTTATTTCCAGGTTCAATAGCTACATTATTCAATAATTGGCTCTTTCTACCAATATGGAGGAAGAGAGACATAACTTTAGCAACTGCAATAATGCTGAAGAAACTCTGGTTCTCCAGCAAAATCAACAGAGAAGTTACCCCTGGGCAGTACATTAAGCCCAGCATTCCTACATAATAATTCCATTTAGAAAGCAATTATGATATCAACTGTCAGAATAAGAAAGACCCCTTAAGTACATTGGGAAAGAGACAAAAGAAACAATTTTAGCAAGAATGTTTATAATGCCATTAAGGAAAATAAAAGAGATAAAATGAGCCATACAGTAATAAACTAACCCATGTTAGATTTCTTACCATCTTATAGAGATCTGAGACACTAATCTGGTCCGAATCCACTACTTCAAAGTCCTTCCGAGGCACCAGGTCCAGGCCCAAATGCCTAGTAAAAAGAAAGACACTCAGCATGTCACACCCTCACATTACTCATCTCTGTTTCTGTGCCTGAGAACCCATAACTGCCATGATCTGTGGACAGAGGTTCAGACACTGGCCCAGCAGAAACATATAGTATCCATCAATATCTAATTGTGTTTACCTTTAGGTAAATGAATGAGACCAGGGATTTTAAGAGTCATCAAGCAGTTTCATTTATGAAGGTAAAAAAGGTTTCATTCAGTATTCACAGTTATACAGTGCTTGAGTTCATTAAGGATGGGTTTTCTTAAAATATCAAAAAGTCATATTTATTTTTCTATTTCTCCCCAATCTGCAAGCATACACATAGTTCAATCATGCATCCTTCAATTAGGATGAAAAAAATTATTCAGGATCTAAGTAGATTTGTAATTCAAACACAAAAATCACTTTCTAAAGTTACTAAACTCAAAGAGATAACTAGTTGAGTCTATCTCATTTTCAATCTAATGCTCAAATTGGTAGAGACACGGTCATGTATTAAAACCATTATCTTAAGAAATATTAGATAGAAGTTTATCAAAGTGTATTACTACTCAAGACAAGATCAAGAAACTCTGGTATAATGTGGATCAGGAAGAAAGAAGTAAAGTTAATTAATGACTGATTGGGTGGCAGTATTAGACAGTGGAAATAATGCTAGCCAGAATCCTTGGGTTCAAATATGGTCCATAATTTACATTCAATAAATTTCAGCTCCTTTCTGATGCTCTAGGACAATGGTTCTCAACCTTCTTAATGCTGCAATGTATTTTCATCGTTAAAAAGTGGTCACAACCCACAGGTTGAGAACCACTGCTCTAGGACAACAGTTCTAAACCTGGAGCTCAATGGAGTTAGAAGGTTATGAATCACTGAAACTGCTAGATGAGTTTGTGTGTGTTCATGCATGATTTCTTCTCAGAGAAGAGAGTTTATCTCTCAACAGAGATGTTTTGTTACCATTCTACTCCAAAATAAGAATTATGAAATTGTGTCTAGCAAATTATTTCATGGGATTATGGGAGAAGAAACATTTCTTTTCCTCTTCAACTGGTCTATGAATAATCTTTAAAGTCTTAGCAAAACTAATTCTATAGGTTCTTTCTGTACATAAAACTCCCACTCATTTAAGATGAAATCAGATACCCAAAATGTAGATTTTATTTAAATTCACATCCTGTTTATAAAAAAAAATCTGAAGAGGTTAAACAAACTACAAACAGAAAGGATATGTAAAAATGGAAAATCAAACCTATATGAAGAAGCAAAGATACTAATAACATATGCTAAAATGATTCCTGTAATTAAGAATTAAAATTTATGGGTGGCGCCCGTAGCTCAGTGGGTAGGGTTCAAACCCACCCCGAGCCTGCTAAAATGAACAAACAAACAAAAAAATAGCAGGGCCTTGTGGTGGGCACCTGTAATCCTAGCTACTTGGGAGGCAGAGGTAAGAGAATTATTTGAGCCCAGGAGTTTGAGGTTGCTGTGAGCTGTGACACCACCGCACTTCTTTTTTTTTTTTAAGAATTAAAATTTACATATGTACTTTCTAATAAGGAAGAAAAAAGAAAAATATTTTTCCATTAAAGGATAAAAACTCATGTTGTCTATTAAAGAATAATAAAAAACATCATTTAAAACAAGATCCTAAAAATAACTCAAGTTTTGCATAATGACAAGATCAATAATAGACTGTTTCTCCACATCCACAATAGAGTATGGTTTGTCTGTCTCATTATTGAAGTTAACTGCACTTAAATCTGTAAGAGATTTTATTTTTCTATCATTGAGATCCTGTTTCCTTCTATCAAAGACAGGCTCTATTCTATCATCTATTATTAGCTGTTCTTAATTTTTCTGTTCTCATTATTCATTTTTTTAACGTTTTTTTTTAACTTTTTTAACTTTAAAATGTTAAGGAGGTACAAACGTTTTGTTACATGAATAATGGATACCTTTTATAATGCTTAAGTCAGGGTTTCTTTATCAATATTACAAATTCTATTTTATCTTTTTCTTCTAGAATTCCTCATGTAAACCACAGAACATAAAAAATAATTTGAAGTTAATTAGTTACATACAATGGATGCTTTAGGGCATCAGGATTTAGTTCTCTCCCAGAATCAGTTGAGAAAAGATGAAGATGCTAAGATTCCTTGTGAGCAGTGCTATTTTCTAATGTTTATATTAAAAGGACACATAAATAATAACTATACTAATGAAAGCACAGCATATGAAAGATATGTCAAATAAAAGTTACCCTTTACCAAACATTTACTTGGGCTAGGCACTTTATATACATCATCTCTAAGCATTATGAGAAATAGATAGTATTAGACCCATTTCATAATTGAGGAAACTGAGACCCAGAGAGTGGTTAAGTAAGTCACATATTAAGGCAGCAAGGATGGGCTTGTCTTAAACCAGGTCAGTCTCACTTTGATGCTATGGTATTTCCCCTATACCTGCTGCCCTTCTACTAATAACTGTGAAAGTTAAGTACTAAGGCTATCAGTGATGATAATCAATTCAGTCGTATTACTTTGAGAGATGATTCTACATCAATACATCGATCCAGAGGGACTTAATACCAGTTGGTTAATAAGTGTCCACTAAGCATAAAAACAAACTCACATTATTGTTCAAATGCATTCACACAGTCCCTTCCACGTACAGGTACAAGTAAGTGCAGGGTATAATGATGAGCAAAACCAGTGTACAAAGAGTGGGAGGGTGTATTTGTGTGAAAGTCAGTCAACTGAACATAAAACTTAACACAGGGATTTTGACTATATGTACTTTAAACACAGCCAAGCCAACCTAGATTGCATAAATAGGGAAAGAGACTGGTCAGTGAGAGCAACACAAAGTATCAGAATAAACCTGATAAATCTTTGGAAATTTCTATTAATTTCAGATGTCCTAAAGCTGAAAAATACCACCATCCCATTAAAGTACTGAGCCATAAACCTTTTCAGTTCTATCATTAGGGAGTACTTTCTGCATATTACAAAGTAAATGTTGCTTACTCCTAGAGCAAATCCTTTAATGAAGGACATAGACAAAATAGAAAAAAAAGGGATAAGTATGGGTTAGGATATATGAGAATCTGAGAGAGAAAGTAGAAAAAGGGTAGAAGGAGAAAAAACAAGAGAGGGAAAAGAAGAGAAAGAATAAAAGAACTAGAATTATATATTTATTAGTGATTTGTCTTCATTATTCTAAAAATAAAAAGGTGCCCGCCACAATGACCAGCTATTTTTTGTTGCAGTTTGGCTAGGGCTGGGTTTGGCCTAGCCACCCTTGGTATATGGGGCTGGCGCCCTACCCACTGAGCCATAGGCACTGCCCTAAAATTCTCTTTAGGTAGATACACTGACTTATTCTCTGTATAGGAACTCGAGCAGAAGTAATGACTAGTTAATGTGAACAAAACTTTTATACCCTTCTTGTATTATAGTTTGTAATTAAGAATAATACTTTAAGTGTTAGTTTCTATCTGATATAATTTAATGATTTTGAGGGCTGAAAATTCTTGTCTCAATGTGTCAAAATCTTTGGTGATTTTGTCTTTGAATTCATTCAATTCTTGAGACAACTTTTGAAATGCTCCTTGAATTTCCAATTGCAATTTTACCTCTATTCTATTGATTTTATTTGCAGTTCAAATTCTGAATTCGGTTTCTGACATCTCAGCCATCTGTTTATGAATGAGATCTTCAGTTGTGTCCGCCAAATTGTTCCTTGTGGGGGAACAAATCCACTAGAACAACAAAGTTGATCTACTTTGGTTATTCATGTTACCAGAGTTTTTCTGCTGATTCCACCCAATGATTATTTTACACTGTTTGGCTAGATGAGCAGATAAGGAGAAGTTGGGTTGTGGGCTCCAGGAGTAGTGATTGGCCAGTTCTTTGCCCAAAAGCTGGGACTGGAGTCTGTACCTTTTCCCTTAGAGCTTTGCCAAGGACCCATACAGTGCTACGGCCTAAGAAACTGAGGGCCTTCTTGGTGTAGTGGGGCTGTCTCTGTCTTATTTTCAGCTGGTCTCTGTCTTATCCTCGTTAATGAGTTACTCTGGGTTGAAGTCCAGCTGTGGAGAAATACCAGCCATTAAGTCACCCCACCCACCACAGGCAACAATGGAAAAGGAAAATCAAACCTTCCCACAAACACATACCCAGGGTACCTCTTTGGATAATCCTTGGGTGATTGACCCAGTTCAAGAGATCCAAATCAATTGTCCCAGTCGGCACCAGTCTCTGCTTGGAGAGTTGAAAATGTCTCCGGCAACTAGATAAGCAGGGGTCTGCTGGCAACTCAAGTTGACTCACTCCGGTGTTCCGTGGGTTCAGAAGGACTCACCCAGCAAATAAATTAGTCTGGGAAGGTTGATGTGTCCTTCCCCACCTTGTACTCTCTCACAGCCAGTCACTGGTAACCCCACAGGGCTGTGATCAAGTTCTCCCCCAATGAGCAGATGCTCCAGGGGTTTGCGCCTGCCTGAGTCACAGGAAGATCTATCTCTCCTCACCTAGGCTGCCACTCTTTGACACTATCTGGCAAGGGGAGGTGAGGCCTGACAACATTGGGTGCTTAATGGGGGCTGGGGTGGTTCACTCAGTTCCAGCCCTACCCCTGATTGATGTTGCTGACAGAACAAAACAAATTTGCAGAATTTGTTTCTGTCCTGGCTATATTCCCCTGGGGATCAGATGCTGTTTGAGCAACTTAGCCCTGTCTGTGCCACTGACCAATCTCAGTTGCAGTTTGTGTTAGGGTGAGCATCAGAAGTCAGGCTTAGCTGTCAGTTCCAGCCTTTGCCAGCCCGCCTTTGTCTCAGCTATGATCCCCTGAGGGCTGGGTGCATCTGAGGCTAAGTGAAGCAGTCCTCTGGGTCAGCCCCACCCTGGGAGTCTGCCATCTCTGAGCACGCATATTCTAGTCCCCACACTATGTCCAGGCCGGTACAGCCTCAGGCATACCCTTTACTCATGGGAGGCCTGCGTTTTCATCCCAGATCTGTTCCACCAGAAGCTGCCGCCAAAGAAGATGCCTGGCTTCCTCTGGTTGCCCAGAGAGATTGGGAGGTCCTTCCAAAATATCCCCAGGGGTGTTAGCCCTATCATTCCTACTGCTGCGGCTGCTGTTCTGTGCTTTAGGGTACTGCCTCTCCTGTACAGTTCCCTCTCAGTTGACCGTCCTCTCCTTTCTCCCATGCCAAAGAATCAGCACAGATCAGCAACAGCCCGTGCTCTGTCCACACCCCTTGAGAAAATGTCCAAGAATCTGGACTCCATGGGGGACAGGCTTTCAGACCTCAGGGTGAGAGTGGAAAGGAGTGCTGGGAGTTCAAAATTGCAGGTAGAAAATATATATAGTTTTATGCCTGGCAGGGGAGTGCCATGGCACCCTAAGGGGAAGGAGGTCCAGTTTTTAGAGGATCTCTCACGTGGGCTAAAATGGGAGGATATTTGAACTTTGCTCGCTTGTTTGTATGGAGAGTACTGCGAGCCATTCTCATGTGGGAGTGGACTCCCATCCACTTGGTGATGGATTTTGTACCTTTTTTTGTGTCCTTAGGGTCACAGCTCGCCTCAGAAGGGTTGATGTGCGTTCTTCAATCTTGTCTCTTGACTCAGACCCAAAACAACAGGTTTCATGCTAAACTTCTGTTCTTTAACTCTCCTTCTGGGTGGGAGCCTCTGTGGAAAGCTGGCTTCAGTTGGCCATCTTGCCTCTTCCCCCATGGCATTTGATTTTAACAGTGCATATAAGTGACACCATGCACATGCCACAGTGATGTAGGCATATGCAATCAATAATCTATTATTAGTTTCTGAAATAAATTCTGAAAAAGTAGAGCTATAATGTTTAAGAAAAGAGCTTACAGAAATATCCCATGAATAGGCCTATAATCCTAGCACTCTAGGAGGCCAAGGCAGTGGATTGCCTAAGGATTGATTCGGGAGTTTGAGACCAGCCCGAGCAAGAACAAGACTCCACCTCCAAAAGTAGCCAGGCATTATGGTGGGTGTCTACAGACCCAGATACATGGGAGACTGAGGCCAAAGGATCACTTCAGCCCAAGAAACTGAGGTTGTTGTAAGCTATGACACCATGACACCATGGCATTCTACCCAGGGTGACAAAGTGAGACTCTGCAAGAAAAAAAAAATAAAGAAAGAAAGACCTCATAAATGTGTATAGTTATCATTTTAACTAAAAATAAATAAGTAAAAATTAAAGAAAGAAAAGGCGGGTGGCATCTGTGGCTCATCGAGTAGGGCCCCGGCCCCATATACCAAAGGTGAAGGTTCAAACCCAGCCTTGGCCAAACTGCAAAACAGAAAAATAGCCTGGCATTGTGGCGGGCGCCTATAGTCCAAGCTACTCAGGAGGCTGAGGCAAGAGAATCGCCTTAGCCCAGGAGTTGGAGGTTGCTGTGAGCTGTGTGATGCCACGGCACTCTACCGAGGGCCATAAAAATGCATTTGGCAAATATCGATTGATGATCCATCACATGCCATTATATGTCACACTTCAACCTTATGACATTTATAAAAGTATGGTAGAATAAGAAGAATAAAATGGGAACAATGGATATTATTACCTGTGATCAGCTTTTGTGTGACAGCCTGTTTTATATAACCTAATGAAATGGCTTTATTTTTCCAGTATACATCTCTTATTTCAAAGTAGGAAGAAAAACTTAGAAAAAACAAGCTTCAGCAAGAACCAGAGAGAATAAGAACAGTCCCATCAGTATTGAAGCAATGCGTCTTTTTCTATTAATAGTGTTAGATAACAAAGTTCTTGTTTAGATTTTTAAGTAGCTATATTTTCCACTGGGAGAAAGGAGCAAATGAGAAAAAGAAGGAAGGATTAAGAGGAAAGAAGTATTAGGAAGGAAAAAAGCATAGAATAAGAAAGAAGATGAAAAATAGGGAGTGGGGAATAGGAGGAATTGAGGAGAGGAAAGAGAAAAAGAAGTGGGGAGGGGAATGGAACTCTATTTCCTTCTTACTTGTATGTGTTTATTAAAATGGGCCCCTTGAACACGCCCCCAACACACACACTTTGAGAAAAAGTTAAGTTATAATGACCTTATAATTTACTGATAGCTTTTTATACTGTTCTTACATTTTTCAAGTATAATTTGAACTTGTTTCTGAACTATCATAATTAAGTTTTCAGATTTGATTACAAAAATCTGGTTCTGTTCCAAGTTTTATATTTAAAAAGTAAAGGTACTGATATTTGTAAAACAATTCTCTTCTTTATTTATTGGTATCTATTATTTAATTTAATAATTTACACAATTATTAGTGTTATCAGTTCAACTGTAACAATCTGCTTGACAATTAGTAATGTTATGTTTGTAATTACTGAATTACTATTAAGGCTTTTATAAATAAATACAGGTATACCATTTCACAACATAGTAGTCTTTGGGGTTGAAGGACAGAATCAGTAGCTATGCTATTAAGTCAACACACTGTATTTCAGTAAGTTTTTATTTCCAAAACTAGATTTAGAGATCACTGTCTGATCTATGGTACACCCGAATTCATGTTATACGTTACTATAAAAACAGTCTATAGTATGTGCTAAGCAACCATTTTAACACTCACGAGAGGATAAAATAAAACAAACAAGGATAGGCCACTGTCACTTCAAAAAGGTCAGAACTAATCAATTTAGGGTTGCACTCCTCTCTTTTCTACTAATGCATGGTTCCAATCTGGGTTGGATCCAATGTTTATTAGAATATGTAGTTCCTCTTTCACAATTTATTCTTCTGCTTTTCAGGAGCATATCCATAAGTCCCTTCTTAAAAAAGAAGCCGTGAGAGGTAACTTTTATGCATCTTCAATTGTCTAAATATAGCTTTATTTGTCCCTCACGCTTAATTAGGTAGTTCGCTTGTTTATAAAATTCTGGCTGACAAATTACTTCCCCATAGAACTCTGATGATATTATCTTCTAGAATCTAATGCTAATGTTAAAACCTCTGAGGCCAGTGTAATTCTTATTCTTTTGTAAGAGAACATGTTTTTCTGGCTGAAAATCATTGAGGGTTACTTCTTTATCCCTGGAATACTGAAATATCATGTCTCACTGAGGGTTACCTCTTCATCCCTGGTTTTTTTAAAACCTACATTGAGACATGATATTTCAGTATTCCAGGGATGAAGACATGATATTTCAGTATTCCAGGGAACAACTTTGCTCCATTGGAACAACTTACTTTGTTTTGTTTCTTCCCCCGTTCACTATAATAAGATTTTGGTGGGCCCTTCCAAACCTAAGATTTTTGTTCTTTGGATAAAATTCTCTATTATTTAATTAAAAATTATTTTGTTATTTTTCTGGAAAACATAATGTCTGATCTTAGACTACCCTCTGTATTGAATATATTTCCTCAACTATTTTATTTTTGTTTTATTTTCCTGGTGATCACATAGAATTTGTCTTCTCTTCCTGAATTCTTCTATTTTGGAAGTCACATTCTCCATTCCTTTTTCATGGCATCTTATTCTGTATAATGATATTCTTAATTTTCTTTCCAGGTATTAGAGAGGTCTCTTTCGTTTTGTTTTAAATTCTTTAAAACAAATTCTTTATGAATCTCAATTCTCTCTGGATTAATTATTTCCTCTGAGCCCAGGTATTTTGTTTATCCTGGCCTCCATTTTCCCTCTGGGAAGGGTTTCTTCAAACACCTGGTAATACTTGGTTGTCTATTCAGATTTAAAAGGCAGTAAAAGAAAAGCAGGGAGTTGGGTGGGTGACTAGTAAGTTTTCCTTCTGGTAAGTGGGAAGGATCTAATCATTACACTTAAAAACCCTTAAATGCCAGAATATGCAGCGTTTTGCAATAAGGTCCCAGTTTATAACCCGATTTTCCCATAGTTTTGTATTTATTTACCTAAAGGGGAAACACCTAAGATTTCTACTTGATAACTGGGGTGGATTATTCTTTAAATACCCTTTTAAGCCAAGCCCCTTTATAAAGCACCAAGGCCTACTCCTATCCTCCATGAGTTCAAGAGCTATGGGACAAACTGGCTCCCTCATTTAACTAAGGTTTCCTCCACAGACTGGACTTCTTTTGTCATTAATCTTCCATTTACTTTTCCCCCTCATTTATGGGCCCCCACCCATTATTTTTGTTTTCTATCATTTCAGTGATGTCTTAAAAGGATAAGGAGTTAAAGACACATACTTAAATATATGTAAAGTGTATGTACATCTGAAGTAGGAGGCAATCTAGTTACTTTGAAGTTTAATAATCCCAATTTTAAAAGAATAAAACAAAAGCACCTGAAAATTATGTTAATTATTAAACCTGGGAAGAAATACATCTGAATTCTATCTACCCTAACTTTCCAAGCCAAAGTCTTAATATTTTACTTGTATGGCAAAAGCAAATCATCTTACCCATTGCAAAAATGAAAAACTACTACTGAATGACAAGGTAGTTAAGAATATTCTGAAATGCAAATGAAGACAATTCCCATTTGTAATCAGATTTAGTGTATAGCCATAAAATGTAAAGGACACCAAATTTACAATTTGAAAAAGCACTGTTAAGGAGAAGGTCTAGAATCAAGAAATTAAGTTGGAAGAAGTCTCAGAGGATTTTTAATTACAATTCTTTAATTCTTCTTTTCAGAAGTGAAAACAGAAGGCGAATGAGTTTCAGTGAGCAGAACCAGTAAATACTCTTTGCCAACTAAAAGAAACAACTATTCCTAGCAAAAATGATAAAAGCTTAGTGGAGAACACACCAGTGTCTTTTAATAATTATTAAATAGAAACTTTGTATAGGTGCAAACTCTATGAAGACTGAATTATCATAAATGAAATTGAGAGATGCCTAAATAATATTCATACTTACTCATTACCCCAGTCCAGGCGCACGGTGATATGCCGCTTAACCTCTCGCACCTGGTCCTGAGTCAGGTGGCCAGAGAGTAGCTGCCTCCGCAGGTCAATAAGTTCATTCATCACATGGCGTAGTTTGTAGAAAAGATCTACTTTGTGTTTCTGAAAGGGCATTTTTGGTGTTGGGTGAAATATAAAAGGAATATGGATAGGGAATGAAAAGAAAAAGAGAGAGTTAAACTATGAAAAGTGCTCAGTTCTCTGAATCGCTAAGGCAGTTTATAAAAAGAAGTTTATTTAAAAATCTTAAAACAAAGTCTTTAGTTCCTATTGTCTAAAAATTTCTACCTAGTGACATTTAACAAAGTAACAGTTGATCTGGATCATGCAAAAGTACTGTCTATCTCTATTCCATCCTGGACTACTCACTTGCCAATAAGTTGAAGTTACTATGCATTATCAAAACAGAAAGTTATAAGGGAGATCACAGCTGTTTTCTCTGACAGAAGCTGCAAAGCACATAACAACAAAGATCTCAACCATCCAGCCACATCTCTGGTTTCTACAGGAGGCATGTTGAAAGAGGGAGACATTAGAGAGGATCATCTGGTCTAAAGTTTTAATATAAAGGCACAGTCTGTGATGTGCAATTCATTTCTGGTTTCTAGGCCTCATCCAACTTTCTAATTAGCTTTCCTAAATACTTTGTGTCCCAGTGTCATACATTTCTAATCTTTTTCAGTTTAATAAAAGTGTTCTCTTCCTAAGAGTTAAGTGGAAATATCTTAATGAATTTAATTATGAACATTATAGTGGTTTTAACCTTACAAGAAAAAGTTTCAGTGCCCTGAGAGTAGATGTCTCAGAAAAGAGAGGTACTTAAAAATATTGTATGAATTTGAAAACTCAAGAAATACTAATTTTAGAATCTTTAAAGAGGAGTGTATGTAAATTTGTATGATTATTAACATTCTTGGAATGTAACCTATTTATAGATAATGATTTTAAGTGCAGATCAACATGCATTATAGTGTCTGCAAAATACATATGTAGAATTTACCTTAATAAAAAAGTTTGCCAAAGGAAGCTTGAGTCAGGTGGTGTGAATAAAGTTAGTAATATAGAAAATTATGAAACACCAGACTCAGCTAGTGTTTTCAGGTGGCAGTGATCTTAGGATTAAAATGTTCAGAACATGATGCTACTTAGAAATCTCCTACTGGAACATTTAGACTTTTAAAGGTTCACCTCAGAGAAATTGTTTTTAACTAGGAGAACTTAGAAATCATGCTTCTGATGATATCAAATAATTTCTTAATCTTAGGTGCTGAACAGATAAAGAAAATTTAAGCACCATGATAGTACACAATGTTGGCAAAACTCACAAATTTCTGCCATCTCAAAAAGCAGCAAGTCCTAAACAAACTGCATCATATGGAAAATTGGAATCTTGAAGGTAAGCAATATATGCACTTCCTATTGATAAATCAAAGACATCTAAATTTTAAAAAGAAAGTTGACTTATTATTTTCCTATCAAAGCATATACATTAGTCCATTGTATGCAAACATAAACAAACATTTACTCATTCACTCAATTAACAAATGCTCATGGACCACCAGCTGAGTTCTGCCACTTTGTTGTGGTCAAAAGTCACTGCTCTCATGACACATTTTTTTAAGAGAGCAGAAACAGTCAATAGGCAAATAAATAAGTAGTGGTGACAAGTTAGAAGAAGAAACTAAAGTAGAGTAGGAACAGTAAGTGGCTAAGGGTAGGCTGCCTGAGGTCTGGGATAAGGAACTTCAGATAGGGTGGTCAGGAAAATACTTTTTTGGGAGATGAATTTTTAGTATAGAACTGAATGAAGTAAAGTGACAGCACTTTAAAAACTGGGGAAATTCTCCAAGCATAAGAAATAAGTGCAAAGGCCTTGGTATATAAGTAAACTTGGCATGTTCAGGAAAAACAGGGAGGTCAATGTGCCTAGAGCAAAGTGAACAAGAGGCAGATTGGTGATGATGCAAACAGAGAGGAAGCAGGGACTAGATTAAACAGGGACTTCTTAGTCCATGGAGCTTTTAGTTTTACTCTAAACAAGATGGAAGTCACTGGAGATTTGACGAAGAATGATGTGAAATGACTTTAAGTCTTAAAAGGATCACATTGGGTGCTCTGTTGAAGAAAAACCATGAAAAGAAAAATAAGAAAGCAGGGTTTCCAATGAGGAGGGTATTTGTGCAACACAATTGACAGGATGCTTGGATAAAGATTAGGAATACTTACATTAGGAAGGGCTTGGAGTTTTGACATGTTTTGTAGGTAGAGCTGCCAGCATCTACTACTGATAGACTGGCTGTGGGATATGACTGGAGTAAAGGATTACTCATTTTTTCTGGCCTGGGAAGCATGTCTGAAAGAAGGAAACCAAGTTCAATTTTGGATATGCTAAATCTTCCATCAAGTTCTAACATTTAGAAGTCAGGGAAGTGAGAAGATCTAGCAAAAGAAATTAAGAAGGAGTATGCAGTAAGGTGAGAGGAAAAGCAGGAGAGTATGGTGTCATGAAAGCCAAATGAAAACTGGATTTTAAGAAGGACTTTGTCAAATGTATTGAGAGGTTAAATAAATATGGACTAAGAGAAAGATGGAAGACTAGAGATAGCTTCTATGCACCACGTGTGGTCAGATCAGGGAGAAAGGGCTCCATCCACCTCTGGTTGGTAGGCCTTACCTAGAAAAATTACACAGAGAAGCACAGAAGACTCCAGGAGCCCAAGAGGAGGTTGGGAGCAGTGGCAATAGAGAATAGGAACAGAGGGCAAGTACTTGCTTGCTTTCTTGGCAGGGGGAGGGATCTGGGAACTTGGTGGAGTTACCTTGGGAGAGCTTGAATTAGTGAATGAGTGATCTTTAACAGCCATCAGGGGCGGGGACTGAGCTATGAGGCAGAGCAGAGCTTTCATTCAGTTGTAGGCTGGGTGTAGCCATTGTGGGACAGTTGCCTTGAAGGATCAGCCTGCAAGGTACTAGGATGAGGCCAGTTCAGTTCTGGTGTGCCTGATAAGCTGGACAGACACCCATGGGGAAGATTTGATGGGAAAGCCATTGCATGGCCAAGGGACATGGTTTGGAAAGGTTAGTATCTATTAAGCAGGCTGACAAGAGCTTCAGACTCCCAACACTGTTGGGGACTGAGGAGAAAGAAATCAGGAAGACAAGACCAGGTCTACTTAACAAGAAAGAGGCTTCCAGCCCCCATCTTATACAGCTGTCACAGTGTCATGATTACTATCTTATACTCCAGAACAGGGGTCCTCAAATTATGGCCTGCAGGCCACATGAGGGCCACTGAGGACAGTTATCCGGCCCTCCAGGTGTTTTTGCCTCTGTTGCCTGTCCTGTTTAGCAGCAGACTCATCCCGCCACAAAATCTGTTAGCGGAAAAATCATTGGTTGCATTCCCAAACAAAACATGTGTGGATTCACTGGAAAAGTTGCAAAAGGAGTTCCAATTTAGATTTAAAGAGCTTCATCTCCATGAACAGGACCTACAGCTTTTCCATAACCCATTTTCTATAAACACTGAAAATGTGGAGGTCAGTCCCTGAAGTCGC
>CAUYRH010137531.1:0-22320 GCA_963574655.1 Perodicticus potto | reverse complement strand
CTGGTAATTATTGATTCAATGCCAGTTATGGTGAATTTTACATTTTTGAATGTTGGATTTTATTGTAATTATTCACTGACTTTGTTCTAGCATGCAGTTAATATATTTAGAGTAAGCTGGATTCTTTTTTTTTTTTTTTTTTTTTTGAGACAGAGCCTCCAGTTGTCACCCTGGATAGAGTGCTGTGGCATCACAGCTCACAGAAACCTCTAATTCCTGGGCTCAAGTGAGTCTCCTGTCTCTGCCTCCCAAGCAGCTGGGACTACAGGGGCCCACCACAACGCCAGGCCATTTTTTGGTTGCAGCTGTCATTGTTGTTTGGCGGGCCCGGGCTGGATTAGAAACCAACAGCTCAGGTGTACCTGGCTGGTGTCTTAGCCCATTGAGCCACAGGCAACGAGCCTAAGCTGTATTCTTTTAAGGATTGCCTTTAAGTGTTCCCAAAATAGCCTGTGGTTAGGCCCTAGTTTAGCACCTCTACCAAGACATTACCTTCTGAAAAATTTTCCTGATGCCCTGTTATGAAGGCATTCTACCAGGGGTGGTGGGAAAGGAAACTATTGTTAATATCAGCCCTGTGTCAGCTTCAGGATTGTTTCTCTGACTACTTTTTGGTGCTTTCTCACCAGCATTCCGTAGTTTTCTCTTTTGCATTTGCAGCTCAATACTCTCTCTTTACATAAATCTGCAGCTCACTATCTCTCTCCTCTCTTTTTAAAAAATTTTTTCTCTCTCTCTCTGTGAAGCTCCCTCTTCCTTTATATTCTACACTATAAATTCTAGCTGCCTTGGCCTGGGCCCCCCTCCCTCGAATTCCGATTTCTGTTTTCAACATGGTAAGACCACACTTGGTTTTCACTTCATTCTGGAAACTACCCCCAGACTGTCATCTCAGGCTGTTGTAAACCCTACTTCACTGTTTCTTTTTCTCAGGAATCATGAGATTATGATGATTTATGTTATCTATTGTCCAAACTCTAAAAGTTATTTATTTCTTTTTCCCTCAATTTTCTTGTTGTTTTTGGTAAGTGGATGAATCTACATACTGTTATTCAGTCGTGATCAGAAGCAGTAGTCAAATGTATCGTCACCATAAAGCTTTCTTAGTATATTTTAGTCTTTGTTTCAACTAGAATTTATATACAATTCTATACAGTGAGATAGGGATGCAGAAATTCTTTTTTCTAGGTCAGCGATACTCCAACTGGTATTCCACGGCACACTGAAGAGCCATAAGAGGATCTTAGGGGTGCCCCCCAAATTTTTAAAGATCATTAATTACATTATTTTTAAAAGAAGTTCAAAGCACAGTAAGTCTATTCCTTTTCTTACTCTTTTTTTTTGATCGACATATTTTAAAGTGACCACAGAAGTTTTGCCATAGGTTTAAGTGTGCCACAAGATAAAACACTTGAAAAACTACTCTAGGTAATCCATGGTGTAAGACTATTTTATTATACAGCTTAACCTGTTGTCATTGATTTATAATATTTATTTTGTCAAAAATCAAATACACATTTATGCATGGGATGTTTATGGGCTATTTTTCATTTCCAGTGGTTTGTTTTTCACACTGATGTCATTTTGCCTTGATTTTTATACCCTTAAGGTAAGACCTAAGTCCTTATATCAGGGAAGATTTGAATAAAACCACATCTCCAGCTTTCCCTTAGGATTTCCTTGATTATTCTTGGCTCTTTGCTTTCGATACAGATTTAATCTCTGGTATGCGAAGTTCTGTACAGTATAGTAAGATAAGAAATAATAGATACGGGGATTGGAAAACTCATGTACAGATGATATTAGAACTCATTTACAGATGATCAAGCAAAGTCAAATGAGTAGGAATGGCAATAGTGAGAACTGTTTCATGTTTGTGATCTTAAAGAATTCCTTCAACATTTTATAATAAATAAGATATTTGTTATTAGGTTTATGTAAATACACTTTGTCAGGTAAAGTGCTTTCCTAAATATGATTTTGTAAAATATTTCAAAAATCATGAATGGCTATGTAATTTTACCCATGTCATTTTCTGCATCTGTTCAGTTAATATTTTTTTCGTTTAATTCATCAATATGGTCAATTACTTAAACTAATTTTCTAGTATTAAACCAACCTTGAATACTGATAATAAAATTAACTAGGACAATTTAGTCTTACTATTTTTATATATCACTGGACTCAGATTGTTAATATTTTGCTTAGGATATTTGCATCTATTATCTGAGTGACTTTGGATAGGAGTTTCATTTTCCATAGTCTTTTTTGTAAAGATTTCATATCAAGGTACCAAGTCACATAAAATTACTTGAGGGAGGGTCCCATTGTCATTATATAAACTCTGGAAAGCTTCTGTAAGATCAAAATTTTGTTTTAGGCCAGGCACAGTGGCTCATACCTGTAATCCTAGCACTCTGGGAGACAGAGGCGGGTGGATCACCCAGGATCAGGAGTTTGAGACCAGCATGAACAAGAACAAAACCCTATCTCTACTAAAAATAGAAAACTAGCCAGGTATTGTGGTGGGAGCCTGTAGTCCCAGTTTCTTGGGAGACTGAGTGAGGCAAGAGGATCACTTGAGCCCGGAGTTTTTGAGGTTGCTGTGAGTTATGATGCCACAGCACTCTACCCAGAAGGACAGAGGGACTCTATCTCAAAAAAAATAATTTTTTAAAAAATTTTGATTGAAGTCACTGGAAAACAAAATAGGCTTTGTGTTATTTTTATGAGATATTTTGAATACTGAGTAAAATATTTTAATTTTATCTGACTTTTAGATGTTTTCCCTTGAGTCAGTTTTATTAAGTTACATTTTTCTAGTAATTTATTAATTTTTCTAAATTACTTTCAAATTTACTATGTTTAAGTTTTCATAATGCTCTCTAATTTGTTTATTTTCTGATACACCCTATTTATTTTTTGAAGTAATTTTAGTTTACATTCCTAAAATGTTTTATGTGTGCCTGCATCTAACTCTTTGTGGTTGATTAAGCTCGCCAGAGCTTTGTCATCTTTGTACAAAAAGTTTGCTGGGTTGTATCCTTGCTATTGATATATGTGTTCTATCTCATTCATCTATATTTACACGAATTCATATCTTTGTTGTTTCCTTTCTTGTTCTTTCTCTTGGATAAACTACTTCAATGTCTCCATTCCACAGATAAATGCCTCACAAGAACTAATAAACTTAATTCATTGAAAAAAATATTGGGTTGCAATCCTGGCATTGATTTCTTCCTAGTTAGGACACCTTGATTTATTAGAAGATGATCTTGGTCATGTATTTTAACAGAAATTCACACATAATCTGAATATTTTAGGTGACAGATATTTTGTGCAGAATCTGTATAACCATAAGTCTTTTGTTCTAACCAGTAAGTGGGATTTTTTTTTCTATTTCAACATCGCCCTAGATTCTGTTAGTTTTCTCACCATCCATACCACATGCCAATTTATACTAAAATTACTATTAAATAAACTTCTTTATTTTTTCCCAGAAACTGTTATTAAACAGAACATTCCCTACTTATCCCTTGTTAGTTGATCAATTATAAACAAAATTGTAAATACTCTAAATAGAAGAATGCATATGAATATTAAACTTTTTTATATAATAACTTGCAGTATTAGAATTAGTGCTTTGTAAATTTAATTCAAAAAATACCAAGATAATAGTATGATAAAATGATATAATCGTATGATAATAGTATGACAAAATGTAAGACTGAGAGATTTCTAGTTTTTAAAATTGAGCCCTTCTAGGTGGGCTAATTTTTCATAGCAGATGCCATCAGAAGTACAGGCACTAAACGAATCCTGGGCTTTTTTCATTTTTTAATATTTATTTCCTCATATATCCTTAATGATTATGTGGTTTATTTAGGCAGAAAATCTTGATGGTCTCACTTCACCACCAAATCATTCTTGATGAGATCTGATTTATGGAATCAAAAGCCAATCACAGTTGATCTATGTTATTTACTTTTACAGCTGAGGAAGGAATCCTCGTGACTTTGACAAGAGTACCACCATTTTGAGAGACAGCTAGTGATAGAAACAGACCAGAAACCAAACTGCATGATCCCAGCAACCACCTCCCCACATTCCTGGAATGCTTCAAGGTCAGTGTTCCTGGGAAACTCCAGAACAAGCAATCTCCTACCCTGGTCCTGGCCGAAAGTAGCAATAAAGCCCTTATGAGAAGATTAACAGTTCTGCAGAAGGGAGTAATTCTAAGATAGGTCCCTGACACAGCATCATTCACTCTGCAGGAAAAAGATGGCTTCCCTCACCTCTCAGAATTCCCTCCCGCCTCATTGCAACTACACTAATAAAAGCCTATTGAAACTGTGTGGGAGTGAGCTGACTTTTGGTCACACTCCACTCTTCTTTTCTAATTTCTGGATTGGACTTCTTCCTTCTTATAGACCCTTCCCCCAAACTCTACCCTGATGCCCTCAATAGCCACACCATTCTTCACTTGCATAATGATTTTCTTAATTAATCCATTTAATCTCAAACTGAAATTGAAGGGAATTCTGGGTAAAGAAGAGGGTTTTGAATTCTAGATTTGAATAATTTTGAGGAATATGGAACAAAGAAATCACAAATACAAATTATGGTGCTAAAAGTGATACAAGTTGAAGGCTGGATGGGACCCCAGTATCCTAGGCCTGGGCAATTTCATAAAGGAAACACCCTGACATTTTGCCCAGAGCCGGAAGGACTGCATTCATTCATTTGTTAATACACTCATTAATATTGAAAAGCTGTTTTTTTATCTACTAAGTCCTAGCCAAATGTAATTCTCAAGACCTTACACCCATGGACAAAAGACCCATAAGGAGATTTCCCACTTGGTTCTTTCCTTCTGCCAGAAGCTTTGGTGCTTTTTACTCCTTCTGTATTTCTTTCTGTCTAGTAAATCCTATCTTACCACTGCTCTGTGGTCCGTGGGTTCGTTCTTTGAATCCCAAAGACCAAGGACCTACTGAAGAAAGAAATTCCAGTAACAAGAGAAGAATGGACCATACTTGTCAGTGAGTTTTGAATTGTTTTAACAGGATTGAAATCATTTTTCATCTTACACACAAATTCCATATCAAGGGTCATTTCTGATCAGCCTAATAAAAATGATTTTTTAAAAAAATTTTTGCTTGTTTGTGCTAAGAACGTGATATCAATCATGAAGTCTTGGTGAGTTCTATTTAGGTGATAAAAACTACCCTGTCCTGTAAATCTCAACCATCAATCTCCTTCAAATACACAGCTTTAATTTGGGATGTAGGAGGTAAAACTAGAAGTCAAGCAAGTACAACAAAGAAGTTTACCAGAGATTTCTTTTAGAAGCTAGATGCTTTTATGTCAGCAGACTCTCACAATGCGCATTTGAAGCTAGGCTATAGGTATTCTTTGGCAATCATATGAAACAATTTAAAAGTTTCTATACACTAGAAACAGAACGACAGCATAGTGCTGTAGAAAATATGCATTTGGGAGTAAGTAACAAATCACATAAGATTAATTTAATAATATTCAGAGACAGAATTTCAAACCTTAGTGGTAATGGGGGAACAGTAGATAGGCCAAACCAGCTTCCCTGAGAACTTTACAGATGCAAAGAGAATTGCTTTTGGAAGTTGCACTAGTTCAGCCCACTAGGGTAACCTTAAGCAAATGACTATTTCAATGTTCCAGTAGCACTTAGTTTACTAAAGCAGTAAATTATCCCAACTCTGAAATTCCCAAACTGTCTCTGAATAGCTGTAGCCTGTAGCAAACCAGCAGGATTCTTTGTCCTCTAGCTCTTTCCATTCCTGCCTGGATGCTTAAACAAATGCCCTAAAACCAAGCATTAACATTGCCAAACACTTTGAAAATGAAATGCAGCCTAGTATAGCCCTGTGGGTGCCTGACTTAATTCTCTTTGCCTATCTAGAATGAGGCAAGAAAATTAACACTTGATTGTGCCAATTGTGCTAAATATTCCCTCACATATGAGAAAAAATATGTCAAGATTACTACTGAGGGATTAATTCATACTTGAGATTGTGGGACATTTTTAAAGTAGGGAGTATAAAAAAGTAGTAAGTTTTCCCAGGACTCATCCATACATATACACTTATAATCACTTACTTATACCTCATTATTCCAAAGAGTAAAAATGTTTCACAGGGATCAAAAGTACTCATTTGCTAAACTGGCTAGTATTCATTACAATCAGGCAGACTTCTGTGTTAGCAATGCAGGTTTCATGGGAGAGCACTTTTATTATTTGGGATTAGGCTCCTAAAAAATAGAAGACGGGCATGTGGCATCTCCATTCGAAGAGAATACGCACAGCTTATCTCCCTTCTGTTACCAGGAGCCTTAGAACCAGGAAACTTGCAAAATATTGAAAAATTAGTGTATAAATATTTGGGAAAAGCTAATAGCATCTCATAAATATTTTTTCAGCTTAGGAATTAATGCTAAAAAAGCAGAGGAGGGATTATGTACCCAGAGCCTCCAGGCCAATGAGTGCAAACGAAATACAGTATTTAAGCAGAAGCACTAGTGTCTTGATATACTATTTCTACCAGTTTCTGGCAATGGCTCTGATTTGAGCAGCAATTACTGGTTAAAAAAAAAAAAGAAAGAAAAATTTAGCCTCAACTATTTAGAAAAGTGGCTTTATTGAATTTACAAACAAGGCCCTACAATTTTCCATTTCCTTAGCTAGATATTAAATCAACCAAGCTAAGCATGTCATCACGACTATAATTTACGTGATGTGACATGACAGTAAAGATGTACTGTGGTAATTTCTGAGAGCTTGCAGTATTATTGTAGTATCAAAAATTTATATGGTTCAGTTATAAAGGCAAATTGTTTCATTCATACTGAGATGCCTGACAGTAAACCACTGAGGGCTTCCACGTTTCATTAAAAAAAATGTCTTCCATATTCAAACAATTTGCACACCCTGTTGCCAATATTTTGTTTGCTGAATGGAAAGTGGAGCACAGGCAAGCACAGCTTTCTGATGTGAAAATGACCTGTAGAGGAATACGAAGTGCTTCATTGTGGGTGGTTATAAGAAACAGTTCACCCAGGATAAGGGACATTATCTTTGGGAACAAACAATTATGAACAGGATGTCCAAATTCTTTGCTCTGATACTATTTAATATCCTATTTGCTTGCATTCCTTCTGTCAGTTTGATTTTCAGCCAACAGAAAGAAAAAGCATATGACCAAAGAAGAAATGATGGAAAATATGGCAAAGAACATATTTTTGTTAAGAGCTATCTTTAACTAAATTTTACCATCATATAAAAAAATAAGACCTCTGAAATTCATCCAAGTTTGACCCCCCCCAAAGCTCTTCTTGAATGAGTAAAAAGACAAAACAAATTGAAAGTGTGTGTGTGTGTGTGTGTGTGTGTATACATACATACATATATATATATATATATATATATATATATATATATTTTTTTTTTTTTTTTTGGCAATTTTAAGGAGTAGAAATTCAAACCTTATGTGCTATTTTATTCTTGTTGGGAAGAGAGCAGGTTCTAAAATAGCATAGTATAAAATGACTTCTTTCTGTAAAGGGCCTTGCAAATAAAAGTTTAATTAGATTTTTATTACAGCTATTGAATTTTATGCAACATATGCTATCTCTTAAAATACACGTTCATTGAAAATGTGTTTTATTCACTTACACATTTTTTGTAATAGCATTTAGAAGCCTGTTAAAAATAAGAAACTGGCCATGAGTTAAAATTTTTCAATCAGTGAAAAGCACCAATTCCCATTTACTGAGTAGCATATGAGCTACTCAGATTTTCTATTTCAATATTGCCATGCCACGTGAGAGAACCACAACTATAAATATACTTTTATTTGTTTAATCAATGAGGATTTCTTCATAAATATCACTATATTCTTATAGGTGAATGATAGAGTCAGGTGTTCCTGCCCAAATAGAACTTCCCCGCCCAGGAGCAGACTCATGACCCGCCCAGGAAGGGTCAGACTCATGTCCCTCCCAGGAAATAGGGATACCGCCAATCGCTGCCCTCCCTGGCCCTGTAAATTCTCTTCCACCATAACCCACGTGTGGAATTCCTTTCTTGATTTCACCCCACCTGCATCCAAGTGGAAATAAAGACTACATTATTCCTATAGAACGAGCATTCCATCTTCCTTTTGTCTTGTGCTTTGGAATAATCTTTCATCCTTGGCTCCAGAACCTTTCAGTGAGAACTAGTCTTAAATAGCGTTGAATCATTAAGAAATTTTTTCATCACAGTTTCTGATGTGATAAGGTAATTTAACTAACAGCTCACAGGGTATTAACTTTCAGGGAGTAAGCAAGTAATCATATTTAGAAAGAAGCCATAAGCCATCCAATTTTGGTTCTAACAAAGTATTGGGCAAAATAAAATACATTTCTAAACAGCAGGACACATGAGTGAATCCACAACCGGAAAAAAAAAGTGCCTGTATTTCTGAAACTACTACATCTGTTTATCTGTGTATGTTTTTATAGACATGCGGGCTTTAAAACAAACGCGTGCTTCCAGGCTGGCACTTAGGGTGGTTCTCCCTCTCAGCTCCAGCAAACATGTTGTTTGCATAAGCCTGGTGGCAAGCATTAAATTAGTTATGTAATACATTTCTTTTTCCAATTAACATTCATACCAGGTAGAAGAAAAAGTAAATCTCTTATGTATCTGTTTCGAAATCAAGTAGAGACAGACAAGAAAAACTTGGGTAAATATACTACCGCAGAAAACTCGTGAAAACAGCTATTTTCACATAAACACAACATACTTTTTGTTTTGAGAGAGAGTCTCACTTTGTCACTGTTAGTAAAGTGCTGTAGTGTCGCAGCTCATAGCAACCTCAAACTCTTGGGTTTAAGCAATTCTCTTGCCTCAGCCTCCTCAGTTGCTGGAACTGTAGGCACCCGCCACAACGCCTGACTATTTTTTTTTAGAGACAGGTCTGGCTCTTGCTCAAGCTGATCTCGAACTCACGAGCTCAGGCCATCCACCTGCCTGGGCCTCTCAGAGTGCTAGATTAAAGGCATGAGCCACCGCGCCCGGCCACAACACACTTTCTTCCACACTTTCTTCCACTATTTTTTAGTATAATCAGTCTTAGGCAAATATCCTAGAGGCAGCACTAATTTATTCATTCATTCAAAACATTTACTTAGGCTACAAACTACATCAAATTGTGTGCTAGGGATAGTATGGCCTATTGCTATTTTGTGCACCATGGAAAAGATGCTGAACTTGATCTGATTAAGCTCCTTCTGGCCACATATACAGTATGCAATTGATTTCCTCTTTCTTTAAAGAAACACTACTTGAACCCTTTCTCACGACCAGCGAGTTAAAGCAGAGTAGTGGGTGATGAGCACTGTGTGGACTTACCTTGTTTCCCAGGTAGGGAGCCGGAGCGCTCCAGTAGTAGCCATGTGGTAGTGCGCGCCGGGCCTCCGCGTGAATGATGCTGATCTGCTGAGGCGAGTCCTGCTGCGGAAACACTTGAACGTGGCAGGAGATGTCAGTCAGATACCAGCCACTCATGTCTTGGATCTTAGAGAAAAAACACAATGATCATTAATCAGGAAAAAAAAAAAACTAGCAGGTTCTTTCTCCTTCATATTCCTTATACTGTTAATTTTTGGAAATTAAAACAAAACAAAACCATAAACATTTAGGAAAAAACAGGAGCACTCTAACTATAATTAAACTTATAACAACCTGCATAGGCTTCCGTTGTTCATGCTTTTCTTGATGTTTGTAACAGTTCCCACGGTACTATATAGTAATCTTTTTTTTTTTAATTGATCCTATGGTTTTCTTTTTCAAAAAAATATTGTGCTTCCAAATACCATGTTATTAAAAATAGAAACTCATTCAAAGTCACACAATGGTTATAACATTATACAGTTTATCAAATAGTTAGACTTTGAATTTCCTATTTTTCATTCCACTCATAATTTCCTTTTGCTTATGGAAAAAATATTTCAAAAAGGGTTACATATGTATTTTTATAAAGCAGGGAGAAAAAAAGAGATAAAGTATGCAAGCCCCTGAAAGGTGGCTTTCCATACAATATTCTTCCCCTCCCACTTTTTAAAATTTTGACTTTGAGGCTTAAGGACAGTTGAATCCACCAGCCTGTTGCTATGACAACACCTCACAATACTGTCTGTATTCCTTCAAATAGGGTCATAAGTGCTGTGAGGACCCATAGCCCAGATCCTGGGCCCAGAAAAGGAAGAAACCTTGAAGGAGGAATAAAGGAATGCATATTTATTTGTTTTTAAATCTTTATATCCAGCCAAGGTCAAGCACACAGCTGTATTTCTAATTTAAACTATATTATCTGGTCAGGGGAAAACTGGTTACTGAGATTTTAGGCCACCAGCTATCATGAGCTTACTAGATATATGTGAGCAGCTTGGTGTCGTGGGTAATAGGGAGCAGAATGGTAATGGTGACAGTATGTGGCTGAAATATTTTTAAAAATATCTTCATGTGGACGTTATTTCATTATGCTTCTCTCAACACCGTAAAATCATTGAGAATGCCTTGGCCAAAATAAATAGAGAAAAGGTAAAAATTATTGGCTTGCTAGACAATAAGTAATATATTCCGTTTTTGGTTTCCATTTTCAACATCACCTTTTAGGCATTCTATGACAGATGAATGGGATTCAGTGAACCTGGTTTCCAAAGACCCTGGGCTGGGTATGAAACTTTGATCTATCAATAAAGCAGTCCTGAGGCAGGGTCGGTCTCTATAAACAAAATGAGGAAGTTAGACTAGATGTCTTTGTGGTTGATTCTGTGAAATCTCTGAAAGCAACGTATCTGATAAAGTAGAACACATAGATTCAAATTGAGACATTAGACTACAATCAGAAACTACCCACAATAGTTCAGACTTGACTGAAAAGCAATCTAAGCAAAAGAAAAATATTTGATATAATTTCATTCAGGATTAGTCAGCTGATTAAAGTTGCAAGGTAGCAGTGTTTGGGAGAGAGTTCATTGAAACAGCAGTCTCTGTAACACACATTGACATCATGCCACTCTTCTGCTTAACATCCTTCAAAGATTCTCCAAGGACCACATCCCAAGTTCTCAGCAAACTCAACCCGGTAAAGCCCAGTTTCTCTTTCCCTCTCTCCAGCCTGCTGCCTACCACTCTGCACTCTTATGTCCAGCCACAAAGGTGTATCTGAAGTTCCCTGAAGGTCCCATTCTCCTCTCACATCTCTTCCATAGGAAGACCAAATGCTCTTTGCAGAGTTGGAAAAGGCAGTGGGGAGAGTGCACAACAGAGACAAAAAGATATACACGATTATGTTAAAGGAAGACGATCCCACTTACTACTAACCAGGTAATGATTTAAAAAATTTTCCAAGTAACTAAGAATGAACATAAAGTTCAAATGTCATTTCCCTTTTTAACAATGGAAGGGCCCAGGCAGCATCAGATAGTAACTAAAAGCTAGGGGTTAACATATATTATGTATGTGGATGATAAAGGAGTCTTTGTTAACTTGTATGAAAACTAGTGGTGAATGGAAAATGCTATTCTTCATATCACCCTCTTGTGTTCTCTCTCTTCAATCATGAGCCTGTTGGGTTGAAACCTCATTAATTCCATTCCTGTCTCAGCTGCTAATCATGAACACTGAAAATGCCAGTGTCTGCTTAAGCCAGGAGGTTCCTCTCTACACACTGTTCCAAAGAAAACCTGGAAGGCTTGAGCAAAAACAAGCAAATAGCATTTGAATAAAATGCCATTACTTCCTCATGGTAACTTTAAGTAGAAGTTCACTATAGGAAACATTTTTTTAATTCCATATAAAATAACGAAACAGCAACAAAGGCGGCTTACGAAGCAGCGTAAGGAATTAAACAGCAGGTGCTTACTTGGCCATAGGTCCAGTAGGAACTCTGACATCTGTCTGAAACCCCTGAACAGAAACACTCATCGCAGCCTTTCCAATTATCCTCTTGCAAATTGAAGAAGCCGGATTTGCAGCGACTGCAGTCTCCTCCTTTCACGTTCTCCTGGAATTAGAGAGGCAAGTTGCCAACAGAGGTGCTCTCCAAAATTAAGGGTTTTAGCTACGTCTGTACGAGGAAACATTAACTGTTTAGCATTCATTTTACCTTTTCAACCATATTTAACGTGTAACGATATTTTTAAAAATCTCCTGTAAAGCTCCTTATTCAGCTGTGTCCTTTCTGACTGCACTGGTGAGAAGGATTATTGGATGCTAATCTACTGTGGTAAAATGATGATTTTGATCCTCACATATGTTAAGTGTGTAGAGTAAATGTGAAGATAATTACCTGAGCAGGAATACACAAGATTGACTAAAATGAAGCCAGTTAAGTTCTTGAGCTACTTTATCATGAAATACGTGCTATGATAAAATTAAAAACATTAATATATAGATGTATTATGGAATGTTGATATTATACCAGTTGAAAAATACCTTTCACATTACAGATTAAAATATATACATTTTAGGCAAGTATAAAAACTTGATAGAAGGGGTGGCGCCTTTGGCTCAAGGAGTAAGGCGCTAGCCCCACATGCCCAAGGCGGTGGGTTCAAACCTGATCCTGGCCAAAAACTACAAAAAAAATTTTTTTTGATAGAGAAATTGAGCCAAAATTGAAGTATATTTTTAATAGACAAAATAGACAAGGAGGAAGTTTTCCACTATTTATTTTTTTACAGTGTTTCTTTTAACTTATCGGGGTAACCAGTTAGTCATAGTGTGATATTATCAGAAAAAACTTATTTTTATTCTCTAATTGTTTTCCAGATTGGTTTTATTCATCCCAGTACCAATACATTGAAAAATTATTTGGTTATAGTTGAGCTGATACGTGGACTCAGGCCAATAAAAGCTGACTATATAGTGAAAGATTGGGAAGAGTGTCACCTCTCCATTTAAAGAATAGATAAGCTTGATTAGTACTTCTAAATGAAGACAGCTTGCTCTCCAGGAATCAGATTTGCAATATTGCCTAAACATGTACTTATGCCACGCTTTCCCTCTTCCTTGAATTCCATTATTATCTCAATTCTGAAGCTTTATTTTTCCCCTTGGAAAATTACCTCTTCTCTCAACTCTATTCCCACAGCCCTTTAGACACTGCCCTATGATAACCACAAAAGCAGCATTGTTCTAAATTGTTCTCTGCAACTACATGTAATAATCTTTTCAAGGGTAGAAACTCTCATCTTTATAGCCAAAGAAAATCACAGGGTTCCTGGTATAACATTGAGTGATAGCTTTATAAACTTTTATTAAGTTTAAATAAATCTCTTGGTGGTCATGTTTTCTAGGCATAGAAAAATACTATGCACATAGTGGATGCTTAATAAAAGTATCTTAAATAAACTCAGATTATGCAGAAGATAAGGATGATAAAAATCTAAGAACTTATAAGGAAAAACAGAAGAGGACAGAAAAAGGACATGAAAAAATAAGGAAAAATTTGTAAGAATAATCAAACGGATTCTCTTTATAACCAAGAGAAGTATTTATTTGAAATTCATTTGTTGGCTCTTAATTTCTGTGACCTATTTACAACCTCAAACACTTCTACATTTGTGGGAGCCTTCAGAAGGGGGGGGTCTCTGGTCCTGCTTCATGTGTTAAACTTTAGCATCCTAATAGGCACACAAATTGAAGGACTGCCTCTAACTTTCTTGCCAGTTTTCATTTTTAAGGTAGATTTTAGTTATTTCAAAATGATAGACATCAGCAAAGCTAATAATCAAACTAATTTCAGATTTATAGTGACAAATAAATCCCTTAGCATTGAAGTTGAGAACATCTTCAAAAAGTACACGGGCAGGAAAGATGAAAAATATCTCTAATTATAATTTAGCTTAGCCCATTAAGGACACAGTACAGCTGTTCTGTACACTGTGTTCTTATGTGCTTGGTCTAATCTACTTTTCATTTATTCCAGTTTGTATGCTTATAATACCACTATTCTGAAATTCAGGCAGAGTTCAACAATTAGAAATTTGTAGACATTAGTTACATTTTCCTTAGCTCCATTTTAGCCTGGTAATATGACCTTGAAGAAATTATGATTGAATAATTACATATTCAATTTTATTTAATGACCTGAAGGAACACATTAGGGTAGGAATTCTAGGTGCTATAAAGATGGGGTGAGTCAAGATCTCTGACTTTAAAAGTCAACATCTAGATGGGTAAAAAGATACACTGTTAATCAACTATTATACAAGGTGAGAAATGGCAAAAGCATCTCAGAAATAAATTAAATTATGGACACCCAGAAGAGAAAGCACTAATTCTTGTTATGAAGGCTTAAGGAGGCTTTATGACAAGAGTAGAATTTGACCTAAACCTTGAACCATTGTTTAAAAATTCAACTTCTTGGCAGAGATAGAATGAGAGACTGATGCTTGCAAAGATACAGGAATTAATTTTAAAAGTAGAAGTTGCATTCATTATTTCTTCTTTTGAAATATATCTGAAATTCTCTAAAATCTAAACTTTTGGGGTACTAGCATGATACTTTAAAGAAATGCTCATTTCAGCATTTTGGATGTCAGATTTTTGGGTTAGGGATGCTCAACAAGATTTTTCCAAAATCAGAAAATATCCCAAATCCAAAACTCTTCTGGAAATGGATATTCAATCTGTAGTTGATACTTCCTACGTGCAGGGAAGGGAACTTCACCGGGTACTTCTGCCCTCAGACAATGAACATTTAAGGCTGCCCTAAGAGATATGGACTTTTCCCCTTAGGGTCCTAAGTCATTAATTGTTTCTCAGCAAGAGGTAAATCAACAAAACTATACCTGAGTCACTTCAATTGGTGTCAGCAGGTAAAATGTCTATGAAACATGATACATTGGAATAAAGAAATCTTTTATCACTATATGCTAAAGTAAAAAGGTTAACTTAACAGGTTTGAGGTGCTCAAACCCTGCATATTACAGAGAATGTTATAATGTTAAAGAGAGATAATCTATAAACCCTTATCATATCCTGCGTGATAAAATTGTCTGTATACCTGGGCCAAGGGTCACACCAGATATATTATGCTAACAGGGTGATTAGTGATGAATGCCTGGTTTTGCTCACTTGGAGTTTCTGGGCCATGAAGTACCAGTCTGACCTCTGGCGGACCTACAGGCAGAGTAGCTAAGGTCAGTCATACGAGGATTCTATATCTACAAAACTGATCCTCATTAAAAACTGGATACCAAGACCTGGATAGCTTTCCTGGTTAACAATAAATGGATCCTTGTTGTTATAGGTTGCTTCTGGGAGGATTAAGCCCCCTGTATGATTCCATGGGAAGGGAGGATAACTGGAAGTTTGTGATTGGCGTCTCCTGGATTATTCTCTGTGTATTTTTTGTCTTTGTTGATTTTAACCTATAACGTTTTATGTAATAAAGCATAATATGTATATAACAGCTTTTCTGAGTTTTAGGAGTCCTTCTAACAAAGCATTGGAACTGTGGGAGGTCTTGGGGATCCCTGAGACACCATATTATGCTCTGTTGATAGGTGCAGCTATCCTATCTCTGTTACACAGTTTCAAAGGCAAGATAGTTCAAGGGCTTATAGGTTATCTATCTCCCATATAACATTGTAACATTCTTTGTAATTTATAGGGTTTGAGCATCCCAAACCTGCTGAGTTTGGCGTAGGATATCTACACTTACAAAAACATATTAGTCAAGTGTCAATTTTATTTTGTTTATGGTGACAAATCTTTGAACCTAGGTATCTTAGACCCTGTTACATAGGCTTTCATGTTGTTCTATCTCCTCCATGCCCAAGTCACTTCAGCCTTCTTCAGAAAAGGTTATTGTCTCATAACACATATATAGCTCTTCATAAGGTTGCACAGCATGCCCTCTAAAGGCTTCAACTTTAAGTTTCTAGACTAGACTCCCACTTTTTAATTTTTTTTTTTGTGCTGAACTTTTTATTCCTGATCCATACCATACTCTTTTTTCTTTTGAGAGAGGTAACTCCTGTTAAATTAAATTAAATTTTCCCTGAGGCTTTTCTGTATTTTGAGCCAATGCAATGGCTTGCAACCTAACTTAATATGTAAACAAACTAAAACCTAATTTAACAGTGTTTGTTGTAATAGATTACTGGGTCTCAGTCAATCAAAAGCAGCTGAACTTCAGCAATCATAGACTGCCAACTTATCAGACATGTCCAAATAAGACAAATGTCTAGCTGTAACCAATCAGGCTTTTGCAGTACTTCAGTTTTGGGTTTTGTCTATAAATATTGCTTACATTAGGGAGCAGAGCTCTCTGGACCTCTTCTGGTTCTGAATGCTGCCTAAGTCATGAATCTTTTTTTTCCCACAATGAATCTAAGTTAAACTTCAGTTGTCAAAATTTTTTCTTTTAACATTCCTAATCAGATTGAGATAGATTCATTCAATCCAAAAATCTTTGCTTTGATTGTTCTCAAGCTCTACTAAAGACAAATATTAAACCATGGTGAAGTTTTAAATATGGTGGGTATGGTACTTCCTCATCTGTCTGTTGTTGTGGCCTAGTTAAAGGGCCCCTCTGAGGTTGATAGGAAGATGGATATTCAGAGACAGGATTATTTTTAGTTTTCTAGAACTCTGCTTGTTAGACATATCTCAACCTGTACCAAAAAAAATTAATCATATCAGCTTCTAATTCTTTTTTCTTTTGCAAAACTCTCTTGAGAGAGTATATATGTAAGTACGTATCTAAGTAATTTCTTTTTTGAGACAGAGTCTTACTCTGTCCCCTGGGCTAGAGTGCCATGGCATTAGCCCAGCTCATAGCAACCTAAAACTTCTAGGCTAAATGATCCTCCTGCCTCAGCCCCCTGAATAGCTGGGTGTACAGGAGTCTGCCATGATGCCTGGCTAATTTTTACATTTTTAATAGAAATGAGGTTTCACTTTTGCTCAGGCTGGTCTCATACTTCCGAGCTCAAGCAATACTCCTTCCTTGGCATCCCTGAGTGCTAGGATTATAGATGTGAGCTACCATGCCCAGCCAATATCTAAGTAATTTCTTATTTTGAGAATTGTGTTTCTAAAAATATTAATTTTTAAAACAGTGATTTACTAGAGAACATGACAGTTTGATATTCTGCACATTTTATATAATTTAGAGCAGTGCAATTCAATCCCAAGCCTTTCATGTGCACCTATCAAGAAACACAAATTTCCTACCTTCTTTTACTTTGCTAATATATGCTATCTTGTTAGCCTTGGTCCGAATTCTTTCTATGGGTTCTCAGAGGCATTATTACTTTCTCAAAACTTTGCTGTGACTCATCAACCTTTATAATCCTTGAGTCAGCCCCCAATTGCATTCCTGATACATTCTTGGAAGATCATCTCAATATAAGTGGTTCAAGACCTAAATTATTTAATTTCCAACTTGAGAGTAAACCATTTGCCTTATGTGTGAGCTCTTTGAGCAATTTAATTTCCCTTGCTATTAATATCAAATTATTAATAAACTTTCTGTTTTTCATTGTTCTTTTATTCTTTATATAACTTATTCATCAAATCATAGTTGAGCTACTTTATACAAGGTATTCTACGAGATAATCAAAGGAAATATAAAACTGCCATCAAGAAGATTATAGCAAAGGAAGTAAGGGAAGTGTACAGATAAGTATAATATAAAGTAGAAAGGAAATCACTCCCTAATATGGGAACAGAGAACATGCCCTGGTTCTGACATCAGACTTATCTCTGGAATCCTCTATGCCCCTGAATTAAAAATAAGACAAAAAAATCCAAAAGATTGAACAAAAAAGATGTATCCTGAGGTTTAATGATAGGATTTAAAAAGGCTACTGCAGCACTGAGCACTGTCCTCTTCAACTGGAATGTCTCCTGATGTGAAAGAATGTCTCCTCAAGGACATTCATTGAGAGAGAAAGAAAAAAAAAAGATATAAACTTTAAAGCTATTGTTTTTGCTTTTACCTTGCTATTTATATTAAAAGGTTGGCAGAGACCATAACTAGTATCCTACTCAGTCCCTGATGCAGATGAGAATCTAATTGATCTAATAATGATGGTAAAGTTTATCTAATAATGATGGTGAAGTTTATAACTTCTAGCCCAAATGCTATTTTAATCATTATGACATTTCTCTTTCCTTTATTATTTTATCTCTTCTTCATACTAATCAAGTTTTAAAAGAGTTAACATATAATTTAATGAATTTTGCAAAAGTTGTTTTAACTGAACAAAATGGAGTCTAATTGTATTAAATTTCTCAGTATTTCCCCTGAGCAGTTAATGTCAATCCAGTAAGTTCATTTTCATATTTTCTTTGTGAATCCATTTGTAATTCTTTTCAATATGCAAATTTAGTTTTTATTTTTAATTTTAAGAGATTTAAGGGGTACAGTGTTTCTTGTTACTTGGAAGAATTATATAATAACTGAAATCAGGCCTTTTAATGTACCCATGACTGGAATACTCTGTATTGTGCTGGATAGATAATTTTTTTATCTTTTACCTTCCTTTATCTTCATTTTGAGTGTCTATTACACCACTGTGTAACCAGATATTCTCATTGTTTAGCTCCCTCTTATAAGAGAGAACTGAATCTACAAAATAGGGTAATTTCCAGAATGTTCCAAACTTTCACTCTAGAGGTTAATGTGTCTTTATATCACTACATTTTCTTAAAACCCAATATTCTAATAGTCTACATTTACTGTTTATTTCTAGATTATTATTCTAATTGATTATATTAATAAAAATTAAATATGAATTAATAATAGTCAATTGTTTTTCCATTGCAAATAATTCATATAATAAATATTTTTGTATTCTTACATATTGTGATATTTAAAAAGTCCCTTCATTTAAGGCAGAGTTCTTGACCTATTATACTTATTTTTCATTATTATGAAGCCTGTTTAGTCATTTTTTTCATAATCATCCCTCTCATGAAATTTTAATGATATGGATATACTTTAAGTACAAATGCTCTGTGTGAATATGCTTGCCTTATATATAAATTAATATGATATTTTTGCCTCTCAAGAACAAATTTTTATCCCGTTAGGGGGGAAAGTATGCTTTAAACAACACATATTTCCTTCCAATGAACATTCTTAGCTAAATGTCTAATTAAATATTTTGTGGCCTGCCCTATAAAACATTTATAAGGGCTACTTTTTTCCCCCTTTAATATTATTTTCTCTAACAACAAAGTTGAATTGGAAAAACCTTAAAAAATTCTTTTATATTTGGTTTCTTGAAAACAGATATTGTTGGACTGATACCGATTTCCTTTTTGTCATAGTACAGTTTGCGGAGAAATAGATACAATAGTCTATTTCTGCCAACAGATTGCCAACTTATCAGACATGTCCAAATAAGGCAAATATCTAGCTGTAACCAATCAGGCTATTGCTGTACTTCAGTTTGGGGTTTTGTCTATAAAATTAGGGAGCAGAGCTCTCTGGACCTCTTCTGGTTCTGAATGCTGTGTAAGTCATGAATCTTTTTTTTTCCACAATGAATTTCAGTTAAATTTCATTTGTCAAAAATTTTTCTTTTTGACAAATGAAATAATTACCTATCCAGCACAATATACAGTATTCCAGTGATGGGTACATTAAAATCCCTGATTTCATATTATAACACAATAGTTTCCCTGTATTTGTTCTCATGAAGCTGCTTCCTTGTAAATAAGGTACAACTTCAGCAGCATATGGTTAACTCTGATTGTTAGTCAACTGGGAATTCTACTGACAAAGTAGCCAGGAATATCTACTGTGACTTTTACATTATTTCTTGTGATAATTGCTTCAGGAATTCTACAGTCATGTATTGTTGTTTGGGTGCTTTTAGTTAATATAAGGTTTTCTTCTGTTATGGCCTTCATACTAACGCATCCCAATATTAAAAGAAGTTAACAAAAGGGAGGCTAATGAGTTAATTAGCAGTATTTGTTGAGTAAGTTTACTCTTAAAACATACTGTTCCAAGGCTAGATAATTAGTAGTTGGTGGGATAGAGAGAGAGAGAGAAGAAAATGAATAAAAATTAGTTCTCGCTTTTCATAAGCTTAGCTTTTAATATTCTCAAAGAGAACCAGAGGTGGATATCAGTTAAAGTGGTAAAGATAGATTTTGTTACCAAACTATTACGATAGGGCAGTGGTTCTCAACTTGTGGGTCGTAACCCCTTTGGGGGTTGAACAATCCTTTCACAGGAGTCGCCTAAGACCATCCTGCATATCAGATATTTACATTATGATTCATAACAGTAGCAAAATTACAGTTATGAAGTAGCAATGAAAATAATTTTATGTTGGGCGGTCACCACAACATGAGAAACTGTATTAAAGGGTTGTGGCATTAGGAAGGTTGAGAACCACTGCAATAGGGGAAAAAAAGACCCCATCATAGAACTGGGCACCATTTCAAGTACAGCATGAGCAAGTGTGGATTTATATCTAAGGAGGAGGTTGGGAGTTTGGTCAGTGTACCATTACTAAGAGGAAACATCAGGTTAGGGGAGATTCTTGCTAAATCAACCTAGCAGGATTTTTGTTGAAGGTAGGTCAGGATGATCAGATGTCAAACTGACTAGCAGGCTTCTTGCTACAACTGGGCTAGGCTTGAGGACAAGGCCAAAAGACAAGGCCTAGTCAACAGAAGGGCTCAGAGGAGGATAACTAAAGATGGTCAAGGAGAATCTTTGTCAATGTAAAATTTGGTTAACACAATATTATTTGAACTATGGCTGTCACAAAAGACCAACTTCTACATGGACTTTTTATGCCAAATTTTTACATCTGTAATTTAGGTTCACTATCAAATGTATAAATTGGTGGTTCTTTATAAAATGCCTACGGATCAAGTCTAACAAATTAATGAGGTGTCCATTCCTGTGCACAAGTGAAAAAAAGGATAGAAATCCAAAACTAAAAATGTTAATGCACTGTAAAAATCCAATTAGAGAGAAAGAATGAAAACCTCTATTTGTGATAAGCAATATAAAAAATGTAATCAAGAAGGTAGTTAGGATTCTATTGATACTCCATACTTGTACCAGGGTTTCAACGTTATAATTATACCTTTGACAGTTAAGCAAGAAAGATTTAATATCATCATTTCCATAGATTGTGAAATGGGGTCAGATAGGTTAAGTGACTGTCAAAGCATCACAAGTTTTTGGTTTACTTCCTTCTCTCTTTTGTTAGGTCTGAGTCACCCTGCTACCCTCTTATCGTGTGATGATGACGAGAATATATAAGGTCGATGTTATCACTGGAGGTAAGATAGACATAAAATAAAACTGCAAATTATAAAAAGCCCATAAAAGGAAAGAAAAAGGTGTGAAAAGTGATTGTGGAAGGAGAATAATATATAACAGGGGATCTAGGGCAGCTTTGCTGAGAAAGGAGAAGTTAAGCTGAGCCTCGAAAAATGCCTAGTTAAGCAACGTGGGCTAGAAATGAGAGGTTGTTAATAGAACCTGTAAAATTCCAGAGTTATAAAGAACTTGTTGACTCAAGGAATTTAAGCAACACTGGAAGACAGTGACTGAAGCTCAAGAATATTCTGGAGAGGTAAGCCAAGGCCAGGCCACAGAGCCAGTAAATGCAGAAGATACCATAAAAACAAAGCAAAAAAGTTGGAAATACAGACTTCGATTTTTAGTCTTTTAATTTACTATTTATCTTTCTATTATAAGACTTTGACAAAAGTAACAGCACATGTTCCTGCCTAGATCAAGGTCAATATATATTACTTATAAAATCCTGCAGACTAGCTGACTTTGAATGAATAATATGACATCAAGTACTTGAAATAAACAAATACTGAGAGTCAGACAGCATTTACATTCAATTGACTTGCTATATATCGTAGAATGACTTGATCCTTGTAATTCATAGAGGAGACAGTCACAATTTTTAAGAGTGCAAATGTATTCATAAACATTTTATTCTCTTGAGCTGGCCCTGTTTTAATATTTTGAAATATAATGAGCATGATATTCATTAATATCATTTGTCTGAATAATACTATGATAGAAAACCTTATAAATAAAGGAAATAATACTTTAGTTGACATTGTATTAAGAATTTCACTGATCTGTTTTTATATCTGGAATTCCTTTTTACCTTCAGTTGACGAACTTTAACATAAGGAATTATTTTACAGCCTCAGAAAAGTACATATAATAAGGCATTCATTCTCTACATTTACATTTGGTGTGATTTTGCTTCAGATAT